>SNQJ01S0048160.1:18701-30190 GCA_010110895.2 Picea sitchensis | reverse complement strand
TCTACTTGCCATTGTTTGTTTTCCCACCTTCCACTTTCAATATTCCCTTCTCCTATCTGTGTCAAATATTTCTACCCTTCTTATATTGTGCATTGTTTCTATTGTTGAGAAGAAGTAGAGACAATGGGGCTCTCAGGAGTGTTGGAATACTGAGAGGGGGGGTGAATCAATATTGAGAACGTTTTACCAATTTTAATAAGAACATGTGAACATTAAATTTATCAATAATATATAATTTATTATTGTATTCAATATATCATGAGAAATATCAATCAATAGTGCATAACAAATAACCACAGATACATAGTACACCAGAATTTACACGGAAACCCAAATGGGAGAAAACCATAGAATGATTTCTTATATATATCAAAGATTACATTCATAGGAAGCACCAACTTCCAAATTCTCCAACACCAACTGGAAGGAGGCTCCAAACTCCTATTTATAGGCCCCAAACTAAAGGAATCTACAACTCCCTGAATTCTCTAGCTACAACTGGAAGGAGGCTCCAACCCCCTAGTTTACTGGCTCAAACCTGAAGGAAGCTACAACTCCCTGTGTTCTATGACTCCAACCAAAAGGTGGCTATGACCCCCTGATATACAAGCTCCAACCTGAAGGAATCTCCAATTCCCTGTGTTCTCCGACTCCAATCGGAAGGAGGATACAAACCCCTTTCCTTTCCCCATCCTTCTTCCTTGAAATATAAGTGTAGAATCAACCTGTCACTACCACTATTACATCAACCTATCACTATCACTATTATTGTCATTGTCACTGCCACTGATACTAATATATCATCATCAACATCATCATAAAAAAGACCAGATCATACACTAATACCATCACCAAAATGTGCATGAAACCATGTTCTTGAGATATGTGTGTCATAACAATAGAAGCATGTGCTATATAAATAAACCATGTACCAAAACCTATACCATATCATGCATCAACTATGTACCAAACTTGTAAAATATCATGAATAAACCATGTACCAAAACCTATACCATATCACGCATCAACCACGTACCAAACCTGTACCATATCATGCATCAACCATGTACCAAACCTATACCATATCATGCATCAAAAATGTACCAAAGACCTATACCATATCAACCATGTACCAAGATATGTACCATATCAACCATGTACCAAAATATGCCATAAACCATGTACCATGAGATGTGCCTCAACCATTTACCATATCACTCATGATATGTCTCAATCATGTCATGAACCATGTACCATAAGATGTGCCTCAACCATATACCATGTCACTCATGATATGTGTCAATCATTTCACAAACCATGTACCATAAGATATGCTAAAAACAAGTACCATAACATCAACTATGTGCCTAAACCAAGTACCAAAATATGTTCCTCATACATATGACAGCATCACAAACATGTGCCTCTAACATGCATCAACATCACCAAGAAATGTAGCTCATACACGTGCTAAATATATGCCTCAAACCATGCACCAAGGATGTGCCTCAAGCATGTTCCAATGTCTCAACAATATACCAAAGACATGCCTCAAGCATGCATCATAACATCACCAATGTATAACCCTCAAAACATGCATATAAACATATTTGTAACTCTGTATCAGACCTGGTGCATCATCATACCTTGCTCAGACTTTCAACAACCTAGAACAAATATCTTTCTCAAATTTACCTCAGCCTCGATGGATAGAGGGAAATTATCTTACGGAGCCTCGTGTGATGAGCATCGTACAACCTGCGGGGGTGCCTTGCGGGACACTTGTATCCTAACCCACACAGGTAAACTAAATTAGGGTTTTGAGAAACCCTTCACTAACTGTAACTCCAAGACTTCCACACTCCTTTTCTTCTTCATATTCGCTATGAAAAGATTCATAAATAGATCACTTGCTCACTTGATAGATATTCAATAAAATTTCCTATGCAAATGAGAGGCTTCTTGAAGTGTATTTATTCTTTTCCAGATGACTTCTTTCCTTAATTTTAGGGTCGACTTGTACTTTCTGTTATAACCATTTTACCCTTTAATTAATGACTTCTAACTTCTTGTTGCAACTATTTAGGAAATTCTTTACCATTCTTCGGGGATTTCAACTTCATGAGGGAATATCTCTTCAACCATCAGGAACCATGCTACGTGCCACCTACCATTGGAAATGCCACGACAATGACTATCCATCTATGAGGGTGTTACATGCATTTTCACTGTCCTTCATTCTCTTTTTCCTTAAAAAACTTTGGGATCCATTACCACACCATCAGGGATTCTCAACCACTCAATTACTTATCCATCTTTCCAGGTCTTCTTGTATACTTCTGTAAATCATATTCCTATGAGGGTGCTTCTTAAAGCTACGCCATAAGGGGACCACTTTGGAGACTTCTCCAAAGATACCCATCACTTATTCCTTCAAACAAATCCATCACTTCTAGATGATTCTTCAGGGGTTAACGTGCTTCTTCTATGATTGACGTCAATGCTTCTAGACTTCTTCTAGAGTTGACATCTAGGATTGACATAAATGAAAACTAACTTTCCAACAAGGACCTCCATCATCTTTTCATACTCATCTATTTGATCTACCAAGGGGACAAAGGTAGATTGTAGGTCCTCAATTTCTCTAGGATCTAGACATACTCCTTGGCACCTTTCTTATTTGAGATAGCATCATATCCCATTACAATAGGATATTTCATTTGAATCTTATTTTTGGATTTAAAAAAGCGAGTCTAATCAATTTCCATAAATTGCCTTACTTTAGTATAAAAAAGATTGGAGTAAGGTGTTTAGGAAGCCTATATGGGGAAGAATCAATCATGTTTGTAATGATTACCATAAAGGCTTCTCTTAATAACTAATAAACCTTCTTGTGGTTATCACCTAGCTACATGTAGGGCATGATCTCATCAGACACTCTTTTAGTTTCTTTCCCTGTGATGATTATGAAGGTAGTGAAAATGAATTCATTGATGAATTTAAAGATGGAAGAGTCATTTTCACCTTTGTTGACCAATGTTAGCAAGTCAAAACACCTAGTAGTCTTGTCATATTTGAATTATTGGAATCCTTTGTGAGATAAAGTGTGACTCTAGTAGAAGATGAACACATATACTAGATAGGGGGTGTAGAAAAATAGCCTATCCACCTTGAAATTTGACAATTGATTCTTGATGTTAATGGCTATGGCCTTTGCATATTTAAAGGAGGGGGTTGAGCATCCATGGAACATTTCAAGTATGGTTATCATGATGTCATCCACCACATAGTCATAATCTATTCCTAAGATCAAGGTAAAGAGTTAGAATCTTGTTTCCATTTAGGGATGTTCTTGGTTCTGAAGGGGGCAGGTGGGATTTGGACGACACCTTGGTTGTATACAAATTTTTGGAATATGGATTTCTTTTGTTTAGATGGAATTCCCATATATTGATTTCTCTACATTTCTAGAGATTAAAAAATGGTTCCCATGGAATTTCCCAACATGGTGGTAATGAATTAAACATTAACTTGGAAAAACTATGTTTGGCCACTTATAAACATGATAGACAAGGTTGAGGGATTATTTTACTCAATGAAAAGGTTAAAAAACTTAGGGAATGGGTAGGAGTCTTGGGCTACATGCTAATATAGGTCACAGGTCTAGTATGGGGTCCCATTCACTCACACAAAGTGACTATAGGTAGTCCCAATAATTGGGTGGAGGGTTGAGGAACTGAGTATTGTGGTAGCTACTTTAGTGAATTCATCTATGAAAGGAGGTCGCTTCAAGGAAGATATGTTTCTTATGTCTAAGAGATGACTGGTTGAGAGGGAGGAGGATTTCCTAAAGGTGGATTTTTGGAGCTTTAGCCATGGTGAATCATAGAGTATTACAAAGAATTGGAATGAGATTTGAAATATAACTCAATCTGTGAAGGCTACTTGATTTTTCTCAGAAAAGGTGGTGTATTCAAAGGTGGAAGGTTCTAAACTTTGTTTGAAAGTGTTAGTAGGTGTCTTTTGGCTTATCAAATTCACTAGGGCTCATTTAGTTTAAACTTTGTATGTAAAATGAGGAAGGAAGGGATCTCATTGTATTTTAATCGACAAACGAGAGTGCATGTGATCTTTAATTCAATAATCATGTTCCATAAATGGAAAACTAGTACTTGCAATAACTTTTTTACTTTCATAGAAATACATGTGGTGAGTTCTGATTGGTGAGAGAGATTTTGTGCAAGGGTCCAAATGGAGATTTGTCTTAGGTGGAGATACTAAATTCTCCATGGGTGGATATTCTTTATTTTTAGTGCTGATAACTTTAGGATATAAGGGAGGGTTCCCCATGTTAGCCTATGGGATGCCATTCAATATTTAAATGATATCATGACCATTTTCAACCATTAGACTTTGATGGGTTGGTATTTCCTCTTAATCCCCATGGAAAGTATTAAACCATGGATCTGTCTTGGTGGGGTAGATCTATGTCGTTTGTGACATCCTTACCTTTTTAGCCTTCGACATATTGTTACAGAGAAAAACCCTCTTGTGAACAAGAAATCTCTCCCTTATATATTCCATTTATCTAAGACAAACAATCGATAGATCACAATAGTAATTTTCTTGTATCTATGGTATTAAGTTCGACTTATGCTATGAAAGAGAAACATGCACCTGGTTTTCAATGGTTGTCCTTAAGTAATCCAAGCTGAACCAGCTCTAGAGATCCAACTCCAAATCCCACACTTGCTTCCTGCACACAAAATAAAAAAATACCCAACTCAACTCTTTCAAGTGTTAAGGAAACTTAAATCAAGCCAAACCTACTTTATTCTACCCAAGTAAAGAATAAACCAATAACTTGAAATTGAACAAACAATCCTGGAAAGGGGAAAATTGTATTGATCTATATTAATAAAGAAGAACCTTACATCAATAGTTTTATCTCCTTGAGTCTTGAGTTGCATTCCTCCTTGGCCCTTGCTTTAGTTATTCCTTTTCCCTCATGCAAGTAAGGCTAACTTGTGGTGAAATATAGTTTTTTTGGATAAATATCTCCTAAAATTCATGAAACATAATCTTACTCTCAATTCCTCCCTTTCTCCAAGAAAACCTCCATAAATAAATAATATACCAAATAGGTCCTCCATATGATGAAATAATGTTCCATAGTTGAGCTTCTATGGCTTACTTAAGACATGCACTCACTGAAACACTAGTAATCTACTACCTAGTCTTGGTTAACTAGACATACAATCCATAATTAAATATATATACACTAGTGGAGTCAATTACAGTCATGCATGCACATTGAATGCGCTCTCCTAGACTTATGCACATGTAGCGCACACTCCTGGTGATGATTTCAAGGAAGGCATGCACTCTCAATGATGATTCCAAGGTAGGCATGCAATATTGGGTGATGATTCCAAGGAAGACATGCACTCCTGGTGATGATTCCAATATAGGAATGCAAAACTCAGCTATGATTCCAATGTAGGAATTCAAGGCCTGGTGATGATTCCAAGGTAGGAATGAAATACTAGACTCCAGTAGTGTAACTGAAGTATAACTCAAGAAGAGGTACACCCTTTCCTAGGGGAATAATATTATCATCCATGTTGATGTTTTGATAGCAATGGGAGGTATTACCTCATGGAAAAATTTTCTTAGAGAAGAGGAAGATTCCAAGAAGTCAAAGGAAGAACATTGAACAACTGAAGAAAACCCTGGAAGAGAAGTTGGCCCAGAGGAAAACAATAAAGTGGAAATATAATTTCCAGGAAGAGAAGTCGGCCCACATGAAAATAATAAAGTGGAAATATAATTTCCAGGAAGAGAAGTCAGACCCAGTTAAGTGACAAAACAAGTATAAATAAAGGTGATGCCTTGCTCATTTCATCATCATCACATAATCTCTCTTCTTCTAGTCTGCACTACCCAGTTGGTGCGTGCCAGTTGCAGTTGCAGTTACTAGTTGTGCAACTTCTGTGGTGAGATATCTTGTTCTTGGTGATTTCTCTTGTGCGCTAAGGTTGTGTGGTGATGCTAAGTTGTCTACCCTTGCTAGGGTTTGCCAAGAAGAAGAAATAAGTTCTTTTATCAGAGTTTCTTCATTATCAATTTTCTCTCATGAATATATTTTGTTCATGGTTGTATTGTATTATCAGAAGGATTCTCTCTAAGAACCATTGGCTGGGTTTTTCCCTAGGTTTGGGGTTTTCCCAAGATAAATATTTGTGTCTTGTTGTGCTTGTTTATCCTGATTTTATTTTTAGTATATGGTTGTTGAATGTAAAAGAAAATATAAATACTATGGTAAATCTATTGCTATTGAAAATTTAAGAAAATCTAACATGTTATCAGAGCGGGTTACCTTCAGAATAGTCTAATCA
This sequence comes from Picea sitchensis, assembly GCA_010110895.2. Lineage (NCBI taxonomy): Eukaryota > Viridiplantae > Streptophyta > Pinopsida > Pinales > Pinaceae > Picea > Picea sitchensis. The sequence continues at coordinate 23,792 of SNQJ01S0048160.1, read as the reverse complement.
CTGGAAGGAAGATCATGATAAAAAATGGAAGGCCACATTGTTGAGATTTTCTGCTACACATGAAAGTTTCTTTTGCATAGTTTTGTCAAGCTCGTTGAGCAATTTATTGGAGGACACTAATATTAATTTTTCCATAGATCAACTTTCCCTAGCCTAGTGCACCTCCTGGTGGTATCAGATTACAACTTGGAGAAAGTTGAAATTTCTCAGTTGCAATTGTAGTTGCTACTTACATTTGCAGTCGCAGTTGTAGTTTCCAGTTACAGTTGCATTTTCTAGTTACAGTTACATTTGTAGTTTCCAGTTTCAAGTTGTGCAAACCTTGAGAATAGAAGATAAGTTGGATGGTGCTACAAATTTTAGAGGTGCGCACTTGTATATAAGTTATATCATGAGGGTGTTTGTAGGATATGTACACTTGGAAAAATTACAATTTTCCAAGCAGTGATAGTAGATCCAAAAGGATATTAGATCTAGTGCACTTAGAGGAAGCCCAAGAGTTGGAGGAATTAGTGGTGATGTATCCTATAGTATATGACAACTTGGAATCAAATGGGATAGTAGAAACTAAGATTCCTAGTTCCAGGTTTGATCGATGTATCCCGATTTGATTTATATCAGGTTTAATATCTATTACATCTAAAGAAAATGTTGTAGCAATGGAAACAACCTTTAGAGGCCTATTACTTCCAAGTACTATTGTTATGATAATTATGCAAATGCTCATTATTTAGTACTAGTGATTCACTTGTTTGCAATATGAAATTAATATCCTCTAGGAGATGTTCTGGTTTTGTTCTGGGAAGGTTATTGTTGGCTACTTGGGTTGACCGAGGTTCTAATCTCAAATAGGTTTCCAAAAAAACCCTCAAAACTATCTTCCTTCCTGGTAAACCAAAAGGAAACACTGCACATAGAGTGGACAACACAATCTCACTAGAGATAGATTAATGGGGGATTGGAATACTCAGGTGTTTGTAGTCTAGGAAAGAGTGGGCATTGGATTTAGATCCTTTTCCTTATACATCATCGTAATTAATCATTCATCTACTTCTATGGTTCATTCATCTTTAAACCTATGCATGCATGTTGTTATAACTAAGTTTAACCACTCATTCTTGAACTAATGATTAACATAATAGTAAAATAATTCATTAACAATCGCATGGAACACAATATTTAACCATGGTTCACCCCCTCCTGGGGCTACATCCACAAAGATCTGGCTTATCTATTCTTTTATTTATTCTATTGTAAAATCCGTGCTACGTGCATTACATCTTCATGATTACAATACAAAATGAGGTTAAGTACCCTCTAGGAGGTTGAATAGATCACACCAGGCTCTTCATCCTATGACCTAACCCTAAAACATTATCTTATTTGACTCTACCACAAGAACCATAACACAAATCGCTACAATCAATAGCTTCCGAACCCCCAACCCAGACCTCCTAGGTCTTTATTTATACTACTCTACTGGCTTATAACCGTTACAATATTTGTCAAAAACCCTAACCCTATCATAGTTAGGCCTGTTTTCATGCGCACCACATTGCTTTTCCTTTTTTTTTTGCATGTTGCTTTCCTGCCTCCTAAGGAATGTGCTCCAAAAATAGACCTTCTCTTCTGAAATTAGGCTTATGCCCAAAACAAAACTTTCTCCTAAAACAGGCCCGTGCCAAAAATTACCATAGAGGAATAATCGGTCACAACACTAGAAAAGTGTTATTCTTGTTTCTTGTTCTTGTATTTTTGTTTTGGCTCTTGTTCCAGAAAGGTCACATGTGATATTTTTGAGAGGGAGCTATAGTGACGTTTGTACGAGGAAACATATTATATGGTCTCGGGTTTGAGAAATGGAGCATACTATCCATACATGGATTTATATACATCACAATATACATCCATATACCGAAGGAAAAAAGGAAGAGGTTAGAAACTTCCAGAAACAAGAATATGTTTGTGGGATACAAAGTGTTCCACACAGAGATTAATAGTGAGGAGCATAAGGCTCCGTAGGATGACCATAAATTTTCACTTGTTCACTCTTCAAATCATCAGTAAGAGTCAATAGACCCAAAAGGGATAGTGGATCTATCTATATATGTGGCAGTGACCAGGTAGAGGCCAACATGGCTTCACAGGATACAATGAGACATGCATTTCTTCGTGATACTCAAATATTCTTGAGTTACATAGAGTCACAGTTATGAGGAAGATCAAGTGGCTCCACCAGTGGTGAGGTAGTACCAACTCAGAGGGGGACCGATTTTAGAGGGAGTCATCCCTCAGGATCCAATAAGGAGGAGTAGCCTCCTAGGAAAGTTCATAGGAGATCAAAATTCAAAAGAATTCAACATATATAGAGGGAGAAAATGGCTCCAAAAATTGTACAGACTCAGAGGGAGTCAAGTCCTAGAGAGAGAAAGAGACCACCCAGGTTTTCCATCTATGTGGCACTGATGAGTAAGATCATTGATTCAAAACCTTCCACTTATGAGGAAGATGCAAAGCAACAAGTGTGGACAGATGCTATGATGGAATACTACCAATCCTGTTGATACCGAGAGGGGGGTGAATCGGTATCAAGTTCAATTTAAAACCTTTTTCAACTTATACTTAAAGTAAACCATTCAATTATATCCAATGAGAAATGAACAATAGTATAAGAGTTACACCAATGCACCACAATACATACATGCAATATGAAATAATCAATAGTTATTAAAGGAAGTAATGACTTCCAAAGGTAGCTTCTAACTTCAAATGTAAATGGAGGACAAACCTCCAAGGAGAATCTGATCCTCCAATATCAGGGGAGATTTGAACTCTCCATCCTTTCTCCTTCCTTCCACTGAAGAATATACAAGAGATAATAAAACTTCACATTAAATTATCACCATCAATAACCATCACATAGAGACACGATAATGCTTCACGAGACTTCTTTAATTTCTACAGTATTCAATTCTTGGAATACTCTGATCCTATAGATAATATTATTCAATTTATTCACTGAAACTTCTCAGTTTCCTCGCTAATCATCTAAAATAAGTTATAGAGAATGGTAGACTGATGGATGCGGTTTATTAGGAGACCAAATTGTACAGAATTCCCCATGCTCAATATTTAACATCAGATTAGAAGAAACTCACACAAAGAAACTATAGTCCATAATAATTCCAATGAAATTGGTCTCAATATATTTGGATTATCTATGAATAAGATATGACTATTTTGCAAAAAATAACCTTGTTTATTCAGGCTAACCCGGTAGTCTAAACCACATCTTCCATGGAGTGTCCTCCATAATTATAGTGAATCAGAGATGAAATTTTACCATAGGTAACTTGATATGTCTTCTTAATACCATAGAAATTTCACCATCCTGAATCATTCTAGAAAAAAAGAATAGAAAAAGTGGTAAGATGACTGAAAAAACACATATCTTAGAACACATCATAAAGAGACTTCATCCTCCTTAATCTGGTCTTCTTTACTTATGATTTCTTATGAAATTTGACTTGTGTATCAAATTAATGTATAATGATATTTATTTATACCATTTATGTCACTTCCTTTTAACATTAGGGCCAGGCCGACAATTTCTTGTTACTGTAATTCTTTTCTTTAGTTATCTTGAGGGCCTACATGCGCTTCCTTCATCAATTCACTTTGTCATCTTCAAAATTCACTTCTCCTCAACTGGTCACAAACCCTGTCTTCCATAGAGTGTATCTCCATAATTATAGTGAATCAAGAGATGAAATTTTTACCATAGGTAACTTGATATGTCTTCTTAATACCATAGAAATTTCACCATCTGAATCATTCTAGAAAAAAAGAATAGAAAAAGTGGTAAGATGACCTGAAAATAACATATCTTAGAACACATCACCAAAAGACTTCATCCTCCCTTGAAATCTGGTCTTCTTTACTTATGATTTCTTATGAAATTTGACTTGTGTATCAAATTAATGTATAATGATATTTATTTATACCATTTATGTCACTTCCTTTTAACATTAGGGCCGACCTGACAATTTCTTATTTTGTAATTCTTTTCTTTAGTTATCTTCAGGGCCTACATGCACTTCCTTCATCAATTCACTTTGTCATCTTCAAAAATTCACTTCTCCTCAACCATGAGGATCCACGTGACGTTACACATACCACCAGAAACAACATGATGTATACTATCCATCCATGGGTCTTGTATCTACATGTGCATTTTCCTTCATGTAAAAATACCTTCATCAATCTTGCGGTCCAAAACCCATGAATAGGGTTGACATCAATGACAACAACCAATATTCCAACAATCTCCCCCTTTGTCATTGATGGAAACACTCATGCTCCCCCTATCATCACGATCCCAATTTCTCCCCCCCTTTGACATCAATGGAAAAGGGTAGGGTTTCTCCCCCTGAGTTTAATGGAAAAAGGTAACTCTCTTCTTTGGGGTTGCTCCGCCTGAACATGTGGCACTCAATAATACTTCATCCTTATTTTTGGTCTTTGGGACATTTTCTTCCTTGGAATACTTTTCTGTGGCTTCTATATTCTCTTTCTTCTTCATGTCTAGGATGTATATGTTGTTCGGTCTTCTTGTTGCAGTTTCAACCAATCTTCTTGAGTTATTTTCTATGATTTTACATTTTTGGGAGTCAAACGTAAGAGTGTATCCTTGATCACACATTTTGGTAACATTGAGTAGATTATGATTCAAGTCTTCAACCAATAGGACATTCTTTTCTTTTACATTTTTTATTCCAAGTTCTACTACACCTTCTCCAAGTATTTTGGCAAATGAGTCATCTCCAAATGCAACATTTCCACCCTTTCTCTTCAAGCCGATGAATTTGTCTTGATCCCCGGTCATGTGTGAAGAACATCCACTGTCTATGTACCATTCATTTTTTTTTACATTCTTCAGCGATCAATGCTATTCGACAATCTTCATTGTTTGGAATCTCTTTCCTTCTCCATACTATGGTTGGCATAGGGACATCTTCATTCATATATCTGCAATCTCGTGCTTTGTGACCAAGATAATTACATTTGTAGCATGCAATATTTTTGTCCATC
>SNQJ01S0048159.1:56230-67828 GCA_010110895.2 Picea sitchensis | reverse complement strand
ATTAGCATTAAGAAATTAAATAATAGCCATTGATCTCAAGTGAGGTGAGAAGTGATCTCAATAGTCAATCACTTTGGAGATTAGGGTTAGATCATAACTCAATCTTATAAAATCAAGGTTAGGGTGAAGGAGAAGACATGACTGATATAGAGAGAGTTGGACCATGAAGCACTATGATTCAAGGAGATCTTGGATAGGTGGAGAAGGAATTTCATCTAGAGATGAGGTCAGGGAGAAAAGATACTTGGGGCAGTCCCAATTCGGTTTCAACTGATTGAATCCAACACCATATGATCGTTCTTTATAGAGTTTCCATACATTCTTTGAGTGCATGTAAATAGGTTTCAATGGAGACAGGTGTGTATATGGGGTTTTTCTCAAGGAAAGACACATACATCTTGGGAAACATGAAACATCAAGGTCGTACAATAAATCATGAGGTGTTAGGGTTTGCATGTATTGTTCATAGTTTTCTATATTTCTCCATGCACCATTTTCCTAGGTACAATAGCCCTTATAAGCTTTGAATTTATTTGAATGATAAGCTTAGTTGATGAGAAAATATCTTTGTGTATTGTGGTTGAGATTTTGGTTTCTAGTATTGCTTATAATATATTTATTTGAGTTGAATATTTAAGCAAGTGTATTTTATTTTATGAGCTACTAATTTGATTTATAGCAAGGAAATCACTATATACAAGATACATGGGTGTTGGAGTAACAGTATTTTAGCATGGCATTAGAGTAGTTGCTCTGAGAGGAATCCAAATCTCATATCCATAGTAGTTGATAGTAGATATATCAGAGATGCAATGAGATCTTAGTAGATCCATAACCAATAGTAAAAAATAAAGGGTTTGATTTCATGGAAACAATAGTCCTCAGGCTGAACTAGGGTTTTGCAGTCATATGGAGTTGTACCTAGCTTGTAGAAGGAGCAATCATGTACATATGCGGGTTTATTTGGAGATAATTGCATATATGTGGGGTGCAGTATGGGAAAGTCGACTACATATGTGGGTTTAAGTGGTGACAGGCATGTACAAGGGTCATAGAGGTCAGTACATGGGAAGTTTTAGGAGCAGGTTATTTACATACAGTACATTTTATCAGGTCTAAGGGATGGCATCAGGAACTCTGAGAGTTGAATACATATTAGATGGAGCATCCAACTTCCTATCTTGGAAGGCAAGGATTACTTTGGCATTGAAGGAGTATGAACTTTGGGAGTTAGTGGACAAAGTAGTTATTGCATCGAAAAATCTAGTAGCTTTGACACCTTCGATCAAAGATAAGAAGGTTATATTGTATTCACTGAAGGATCATCTAATTCATCACCTATACGATAAGAAAACGACCAAATAGACGTTTGATGCCTTGGTAGGTTTATTCCAGACCACTAATGTGAATAGGAAGATGGTCTTAAGAAATAGACTCAAATCTGTGCATATGTCTAAATATGACAATGTTACGAGCTATTTCATGAGGATCACTGAGGTGCATGATCATATTGTAGCCATTGGGGAGAAAATGGATGACGTAGAACTCGTGAATGTGGCATTGAATGGTCTTCCCAAGTCTTGAGAACCATTTTTCAAGGGATTGTATGCTCGGGAAAAATTCCTAGATTGGTAAAGGATTTGGAATGATTGCATCCAGGAAAATACATAGAGGTGTCTAAAAGTAGAAAGAAAGGAAGTAGTGATGAGAACCTGGCCCTTGTCAGTAAGACAAGGAAGGACAAAGGAAAGGGTTCCAACAAGAAGGGTAATAGTGATGGAGGATCATCGCAGCTAGGGAAGAAGAAGGACTTGAGTAAAATCAAATGCTTCTCATGTCATAAGAATGGACATTATGAATCCCAATGTTGATAGAAGAAGAAGGGAAAATGAAAGACACACACAACAACATTAGCAGAGACACAACTAGATGAGTTTGCAACAAAGTTTGAGAAGGATTAATCACTAGTTTCTTTTCTCTCTACCAACAAAATTATCACGAGTGTGTGGTACTTGGACAATGGTGCATCTCGTCATATGATAGAAGCACGAGATCTATTTAGTTGTGAAACAAAGAAGGATTCAGAAGTTTATCTGGAGCTTGGTGATGATGTCAAGTATGCAGTGAAGGGAGAGGTAACAATTTAGTTCCAACTTGAGTTAGGAGGTTTGTTTGATGCTCACGATGTGCTTTACGTACCCAGACTAAAGAATTTTTTTCTCTCAGTATCAACTATGGAGGATAGTGGTTTTGCCATTACTTTTTAGACACACAAAGTACTCATACTTTCATAGGAATCTATCCGAGACATAGAAATGGTTCTTTTACCTTCATTTGTTTTCCATCATTTGATATTCGTCTGTTGTCACAAGACAAACACCAGCTTCCCTTCGATTAAACATTCTTCACTATGGGCTTCATATTTGAGCTTACTTCCTCCTTGCTTTTGTACCTACAAAACTATTATCATTAATGTCTATATAAATAGAAATTCGTTTGCCAAGATACATGGATACCATTTTTTGTACTCATCAGTTCTCTACGAATCCATTTCACCTACATGGTTTATCAACACACAAGAATCCCCCTTCATCATAACTTGGTCCCATCCATTTCAACATCAAGCTAGCATACGCGTACACCTGTCATCCTCGTACATATCCAATGGTTTATTCCACAACTTGATGCCACAACCTCTCTATCCATAAAAGTAGTACACTCTACACTCTACATGTGCTACCAAACTAATGCATGTAAGCCTAAATAACAAGGCTTACAAAACACCTGGAAATCAACTTACCTATGACTAAGTTTTACAACTTGGACCAAAAAAATTAACAATGTCAAATGATCAAAGCCAATTAAAAGTAAAATAGAGATTGATCTAAGGAATTGAGATGATCAAAAGCAATTAAAAGTAAAATAGAGATTGATCTATATTCTTGCTTTTATTCATACAACCACCAATTTTGTTCTTGCTTGTATTGATGTACACGATTGAAATAACGGGTAGTGTGTAAGTTATAGTGATAGAGATTGATGTATAACCCTAAACTTAAATAGAGACTAACTCGCATTTGCAAAACATGAATCATCGCAAATCAAAGAAATCTTTGAATTAGTTGAATCGTACGTTTCTAGTTTAGTTTTCTCTTTCAACTGCATCAATTACGCGCTAAATTCTAATTAAAATCGAAATAAATAGATAGAGATCGTTGCTAAATACTCTTTAATTGAAAGAAAATCTTACTCTTATCATTCACCGAATCCTGTTTGGTGAAGAATTTGTTGATATTTAATTTGTACGATTAAATTAATTCGTTTGGTGAAGAAATTGTTGATATTTAATTTGTACGATTAAATTAATTTGTTTGGTGAATAATTTGTTGAATGAGGTGCGGCCGCCTCCACCGCCTTTTAGTTGCGGCAAAGGATTTAGACATTTTGACGTCCACTTAGCTGATAAAATTAATCGATGGACCACCAAAGTTACAGCGTAAGTTTCGTAAAAGTTTTGAGATGTTGATGTCCACCAGCTTGAATCAAAATCAACCAACGTAACCGACAGGTCTCTTCACTCGAGTGTTTTGTAGTCATCAATTTAAAATTTGTTATTTTTTTTTTCCTTTTCTTGAGTACGTTTCGATCCTAGGTTGTTATACAAACTAAACACTTATAAATCAATCACCTTAGCAAAATTTAACCTTACTCAGATCTAATTGGTCTATCTGATGTTAAGAGGGTAAGGAATTACTTGCAATTATTTAGAAAACATTACGAGAAGTTTTCCAAGATTAGCATAGGTTTGTTGACTTAAAAGGTTAGGAAGGTTGGTATTATGACAAATTAGTAAGGCTGGTATTAAAAGGTTAGTAAGGCTGGTATTATGACAATTGTTGAAGATTATATAACATAACAAGCTATTGAGGATCAAACTTCCCTCGACACAATAAAAGACAAATTCTACATAGAGCTACAAGATGGATTTTAGTGCACAATCCCAAGATTGCTCCATAAATTTATGTTCGACAAAGAATTCATGAACATTGTTGAATACCGACATTGACTAGGTACACCATTGCAAAATAGTAATTTGGAAGAGAAAGATAAAAAGTGGGGAGAATTCCTAGAAGCAAGGTGCAAAGATACAAAAAAATATCAGGACTATTTTTTCAAACAATAAACATAGTCATCCCCACCGACTTTGAGTAAGTTGGGGCGGCGATCATGGGTCATTTGATCTGTGAGATGTCATAAGAAAATAACATACCAATGTTCATTCGACTGAAGCATAAATGTCTTTGAGAGGAAAGAAAATTTATAATAAAATGACCGACATACAAAAATTGGAGTGGAATAAAAGGCAAAAGAAAAGAGAGAAGATCCTCAACATGTGTCACAGTTGGAACTAAGATAGAAAATTAGTCAAGAAAGTTCATCATGATAGAGAGCGTGATCAGTCTGAGTCTAACAACAGTCACGATGACCCCCGACAGAAGTAATGAAGTACAATTGATAGAGGCTAGCATGGGTGCCCATAAAACTGAAGACCAACCCGTAAGAATGGATTATGAAGAATCAGGACCCACAATATGAATTGCTCCTATTCAATTCACTATCCCTCAAATCAAAGAATTCCTTCAGCARAGGCTTCATATCGAAGAATAGTCTRCAAGGCTATGGTATATAATTGAAAARCGTGGGAATWWATGTGATACACTCATAGTCTATCCAGAAATAAATCTAAACCAAGTCAATAACATGCTCATTCACATCAAGGATCTTACCATGTTCACCCCACTGCCATATCTCATATCAAAAGAATGCAATAATTTAGTACAGTATAACCATGAATCGACACGCTTGTTGGAGCGATGTATCGTCGAGTATAAGGATCAAAGTGGTCAAATTGAAGAAGAAAGCCTCAAAACAAATAAGGAACAATTATTTCTAACATACCATCGGTTAGAAGACCGACCAATAGACAATTCAACACAACAACAATCGACTAAGAATTTGACATCCTAGTCGAAAAGTCTGATAAACCAAACATCGCAAAATTCTATTGTTCTTAAAAATAAAACAACAATGGGACTCAATAATATTCCTATTTATGGATATGACGATCCAAAAAGAAATCTATTCGTATGTAAAAAAATTATGGGATGCAATAGACATCATAGATGAAGATAAACAAATGGCACAATTTGGTGCAACCTTTCGATGCCACGCTCTTACATGGTTATTGAATTATACAGAGAATAAAAATCTCTCTAAATAAGACATAAAAAAATGTATTTTCATTCTTCAAAGATTAAGATGTTACACATCTCGATGCACAAAATATTAAAGGGATAGAGCAAAATCTAGGAGAGTCGGTTCATGAATACGAAAAAAATATTAAAAGACCTCCTCAGCCAAATCTCGTCGACCATTGATCAAGATTTTCTAGTACAGTGGTATGTAGTTGGGTATGTAGCCAAATCTCGTCGACCATTGATCAAGATTCATTCAGATTTGTACAATGAATCTGAATGCCACTCTGCCTCTATGAGATAAGCACATGTGAAGATGCCTTGCAAAAAGAAAAACACATCGAATCAGATGAGGATGACTTGTCAATTCCGTTGGTGACAGAAAAATGACTACAGGACAATTTAGGACAACTACAATAGACTCTGAAAAGCTTGTCCTTAAGAAGAAATGAAATGTGGTGTATTGTATGTTGTGAAGATGGTCACACAAAAGATACCTACAATATTAATGGAGAAGTGACAGTAATAGTGGATGCATGATGAGTACAAGCTGAGACATACTACAATATATGCGAGACCCTGACTAACCACACTGTAAAAGACTTCCACAAAACTTGAAAAACACCAAATGGTGCCATATTTGTGAATCTCATAGCCATAGAATATATGAATGTCAATTAAATGCACATAATAGAACAAATGTGCATACATTTTATCATATAGAAGCAATCGACCAGAATAATGATTATGGAATAAGAAGTGACTAATACAGTCGAGGTCGAGGCAGTTTCCAGGGTTGTAGTCGAGGTCGAACTTATTGTTTCAACTGCTAGAAAGAAGACCACATTATCCCCGACTACCCAATAAAATATCCAGTCAACTTAAATTTTGTAATATATGTGGGGTGGGAGATCACTCACACGAGGATTTCCCGATAGTACTTGATAAAATAATGAATAAAAAGACTGTGAACTTACTTCACAACGTATTGAAACAATAAATGCTAAATTCAAAGAACCTACATATTTTCACAAGATAGGGAGCATGATGAGATATCAAAGTGACTCCATCACAAAATTGACAAACCAAGAATTCTAGTATATTCCAAAATCTAGACAAAGAAGAGTAGATCATCAGACAAACACTCAAATTCTTCAAAAACACTAATTAAGAAAATCAGAGAAAATAAACTGAAAGTACAATACAAGAATTTATGCAGCTCTTAAAAGAAAAACATTCATTCGATCAACTGTTGGACCTACTTAACATCCTACAAGAATATAAATAAGGACAAAAACCATCCAAAGATGCTAGAAAACTATCCTATAAATATAAATATTATGACCCAAAAGTCGACTTGCAAATCCACGGGGAAATGATTGAACATGTAGTCATTGGTTTTGGATCACAAGTAAATATCCTTCCTCAAGAGGCATGGATACATTTGGGTCTACCTTCATTAACTTTGACATTGAACTACCTCAAAGTTGTTGGTCAAATATTAATAGAACCCATCAACATACTTAGAAAGGTGGAAACACAAATTATGAGTATACTGACAATAATTGACTTTGAGGTAATCAACTTAGTTAAAGGAATTCCTACATATCTATCTCTTGTCGATCATCCATGGAGACAACAAATCAAAGCCAATATCTTCCTCGAAAAGGACATAATAAAGTTAAAAGGGAGTGGAAGAAAAATAATAATCCTTCTGGACCCTAAAGAAAGGAAATATTGGAGTGAAGAATGGGATGAAGATCAACAAACTCTATGTTTGTACGAGATGATCAATGATTAGAGATATTATGTCGAACCAAATGTGCAAGGAGAAATCTTACTAGAATCTCCCCTTTTGTTTGGAAACAACTCCGACTCGGTCCTATACAATTGGTAGATTGAAAATGATGAAGAACACTTAAGACACTACTGGACCATGGAATCCATCCCAATTAAATGTCCAAGTACATGGTTTTCAATCTAGGCAGTACCCATAGTATATGAGAAAATTCTATGACAAAATCCCACAGTAATTCCGACCGACAATACTAAGAAAAGGCCATTGTGTTATAACGAACGAACTGCATCATTGACACACATTGAAGAAGTTTCTAAATGTGTAGGAGAACAAGGTAGAACCTAAACCCTCACGAAAACTTTCACAGGCCAAGCCGCAAGATGGTGGGAAACACATTCCCCAATAATAAAAACTTGGACAATCGTGTCAACTTACTTCATAGAATTATTTGGAGAAAAGAAGTTGGATAAAATAGTTGACATTCCTCTCTTCAAAATCAGATATGACCCAATGGAACACATTCACCACTATGAAAATGAGTGGCACAGAATAGGATATAGGGAAAAAAGAGCATGGCTGCATATGTTCCCAAATATGTTGGACAAAATATCACACAAATGGTACAAAATTAAAGAAGTGTGTGGTCACACACTCAACTGGCCTCACATCATAAATAACTTTATTAAATATTTTGAATTCACTCCGATAAAAGAACATTTAAGAGAAGCAGCCCAAAAAATGAAAAGTTTTCTTGAAAACTCGGCTCCATCCATCCAGAAAGAAAAAGGGAAAATGATGATCGACATGGGATCGACATCGATAAGCCACTTTATTTTGACAAATAATAACTAAAATATAAGTACTCGACGAATCGAGATGGAAATAAAAAATTGTCCTGGACAAAGCTTTTGATGGAAAAGTAATCACCCAACTATGCAAAATTATGTAATGTCAATATTAAAAGTAACCAAGGAAGAGAAGGAGGATCGAGAAAAACCCGACTTCCCAAAAAGTTTTACTAAATTCGAAGAGGGGGAATGAGACCTTGACAATGCAAAACCACCGGAATGGATGAATGTTGAGATAAATACAAAGGAATTTAATATATCAAACGATGATCGACCTAAGATGGAACGAGTAGGCAACTACTAGTAAAAAAAATAGACATTTGATATTGTCGACCTACTGAAGGAGTACCAATATTTGTTTTCCTAATACTATTAAGGCTTAAAGGGAGTTGTACAAGAAATGTGGGGAATGAAAATCAACCTCACCCTTGGAGACAAACCAATTAAAAAATGGCCTTATAAACTAGAACATAAATACAAACAAATAGTGTGGAAAGAAATCAATGCAATGTTAGCAGGAGGAATTATATACCCGATTGAAAAATCAAAATGGGAAATCCCCATGGTGATCCAACCAAATAATTTCACAACCCTCAAAATTTAAGAATCTGCGTCGACTTCAAAAGATTCAATAAATTGACACTAACAAATCCGCTCCCCACTCCATTTTCCAATGAAATAATAAATGAAGTTGTGAGACATGAATACTACTCCTTTACAAACGTGTTCTTGGGATACAAAAGATTGACCCAGAATCAACCACAGTACATCAGGCAGAAATAACTAAAAAAATAAATTTTCTAAGACAAATGAGAATACTAGTTTTGGAAGCGCAACAGTGAATTGATGCCTGGCACAACTTTATTCAACATCTGCAAAAAATACACAACATCCTCTAGACAATTGTTTAAATCACTACAGAAAGAATATAAGAAGGAAAATTTGAGTCCAGTAGTGGCATAGGAGTAGTTCCATAAGTATGGTCGGAGAAGCCTACAAAACTTCTTCACACATCAACAAGCTCGACACCAAATAATTTTGGCTCTCTTTTTTTCTGTTTTTGTTTCTCTTTTTCCACCAAATTTAATAAACAAACCCCATCTTGCTCAAGAGGAGAAATAAATTGAGGTGGGGGAAGATCTTTTAAAGGGATATTTGACTTTTTCAACTAGACCCGACAGTCGACTAAGAATTAAGAAATCAACTGTCGAAGTTGGAAGTACAAGTCGGTCGAAGTGTCTGTTAAACTGACCAACCTAGGAAGTTAAATAGTTACAACTTCCTAGTAACTTAATATGTATGTATAAATAAGTGATAATGTATCAAGCAAAGTTTCTTTTTTGTGCTGTATTGACACATTTATAATAAAGTATTGATTATTGGGCTTCCACTACTTTATGCATGTCTTTTATTATGGATGTATGTCTGTAATCTCAATGCTTTGCTTTCCTATGTGATGGAATACTGGTAACATCCCCTACTTTTCCCTAGATTACAACATAGCCTAAAATAAACATTAATGGAACGAAATAAAAACCATCTTTATTTCATAAATATCAGTATACATCAAGAGCAGGAAAGCTCAGAGTTCTTAAAAAAAGTATTCACAAAATATCCATACAATAATTTCTCCAAAAATTATCTATATATCTCCTCCTTCTCTCTTGGACTAGAGGTTTATATATAACTAGAGAGTTCAACCTCCCTTCCCAAATCAAAGAGAAAAATGAGTAATGATGTATCTCATCCATTTACACATGTATATTCAATTGTTCTTGATCATAAGTGGTCATAAATGCACAAGGAACACTCTTGGAGATAKGTACAAACACTTTTCCTTGATCATTAGGTAGCATCTCCTTGAGGGAGAMAAAATACCTTGTTTCTAGGGTGTTGGTGCACCTTACTCATGAATTTCAACCTGCTTGGAGGAATACACATCTTTTTCCAAAAGCATTAGAGAAAAAATGAATAATATACACAAAACTTCACCTTAACACACATTCACTAAGAAACATGCAAAATACCCATGGATTACTATTAAATATGCTCAAAATCGAATATAAAGTCATTTATGGTGGAAAAATGTGCCAAAGATGAACCTTTGAAATAAGAAAAAATCAAGCTCATCATCACCCCTCAGCTGAAACTTAGCACACACTTTGCGCAACAAAATTTGTTTTTTTGGTCCTACTACTATTGATGCTACCTAGCACCATGTTGTTGTTCACTAGGTTGTTGTTGTTCACTAGGTTGTTGTTGTTCATCATTTTTGTGATTTTCATCACCCTGTTGTTGCTCAATACCTTGTTGTTTGTAAAAACAATTTTGTTTTTCATCATCCTATTGTTTCTTACTGAATTCTTTCCTCATATCCTAGGCCTAATATCTAGTGATATCTTGTTGTTCATGGTGTCCTTGTTGTTCGTAATTCTATCCCATTCTTCTTCTTCCTTTTATGAATTGAGATACGTCATAGGTTCTACAGGGAAAAGAAGTGGAGGGGTCATCCTTAACCCAATCCRTTTAGTCTTCATTTTCCTTAAAGTTTCTTTGTACTAGGGTGTCCTTAAAAGGGAAATTTTCGGTATTGGGGGAATCAGGTTCTCTGATTTGCAAATCATGGGGAAATGAGTGACATATCTTGTGGTAGGCCTCTACTACTTCTTCTCCCAATAATATGAGTGAGCCATCAAGATGGGTTATTGCTTCCCTTTTCTTGGTTGTCCATTGTAGAGCTACATCCCCATCCAAAGAGAGGTTATGATTATCGTTTATGACATCCCTAGGTCCGACAACCTCATCTTTGAACCACAAATGTGTTTGGGATTCTTCTTCCTTATACTTCTTGAATTCCTCTACCCTCATTTCCTCATGCCTTAGCCATGATGTAAAGATCATCAATTGGACATTTCCCATTTATGGATTGGGATTCCAATTGTATGGGTGTGGAAAGATGAGGTTATGTAGATATATTCACACAATTTATATCTTTCCTCCATATTACATCATATGCATCTAGGAAATATTTGGGTGTATCAAGGTTGAATTTCACAATTTTATCCAAGTGTGCAATCTGATTCTTATGCCATTATTCTTTTAGGAACATTTTATATGCCATAGTTGGCGGTCTACATTCGAACATCCCAATAGACACTTTAGTTATTGTATTGATTGTAGCTTCCATAATTTCCACATGTTCACTTTTATCATGCATATCTCTTCTTTCCTTGTTTAATTGATGCTGCAACTTCTAGTTCTCCACTCTCAACTTCTGGTTGTATAACACTTTTTGCATAGTGATAATGTGGAAATTTTCCTACATACGTTGGAGCTCTTGCTCTAGTTCTTGAGAATTCTCCTCTTTATGTTTTCCTTTATTATCTTCTTCCACCCTTCTCCACTTAATGACATCAACCTTGGCCTTATCTAATTCCAACAAGGTTGCAGAGAGGAGCTTTTTGATCAGGGGATCAAATTTTGCTCAATTTTCAAAGTGCTCGGAATGTGACGAAAACAGTGCCATTGCATCCGTCTCGTCTTCCTGATTCCGGCGGTATATTTACTTTGTCAAATGGACGCCGTATGAAGAATATATCGCGATTTGTTCGTCAAGGAAAACAGGCAAAAATTTTAGATGTTGACTGTACCTGTTCGTACAGTCCATATAGTTCGTACGGTCTGACATGGCAGGTCC
>SNQJ01S0048159.1:15248-39152 GCA_010110895.2 Picea sitchensis | reverse complement strand
TAATGGAAAAAAGAGAGTGTGACAAGGAACTATCAATACTCACACGAAGTGAAAGCACTTGGGCTATTACACTACAAAAACTGTATAGTGAAGTTGGCCTTGTGACTGATGTATCCTTTTTACTTCTCCAGGTCACACAAAAGAAAACAAAATTAAAATAACATGTAGACTTCAACCCCTCCCTGACAACGACGCAAAAACATGATAGCCCTAGGAATAGCCGCAATAATTTATTATACCCTTTGCTTCCTTATTTACTTTTTCAACTTGGGATTTGTACAAATGTAAGAGGTGTTATGCACTATGTATGCAATATGCACTTGTCGATAGCAAAGGTTTGTGATTGATCAAAGGATTAAAATGCGCAGGAAAATAAATTGACAGAAAGCTACTTTGAACTATTGCTTGAAGGAAACAAACCAATCTGAAAATATAACTAATCTAGATTGCATGGAAATAATTTATTCTAACTACATTAAATAATATTGAATCAATAATATTAAAGTGAAGAAAGAAGATGAACTCAATCTAAGTTGTGACAAAAAGTTGTAATAGAAGTAAAGCTACACTACTGCATGAATAAAACAAGATAATTGTCTAACCCTTTGATCAATAGAAATATAAATGTCTTTTTATTGTTTATTGATTATTTCATGAAAATGATATTAATCTAAGTCAAAATATGAACTTGAAACAAAACTATAGGATATTTCTACAAAAACTGTGCAGTTCTATAGTAACTGTATAGTTTCTTCATGAAACTCCTACATGAAGAAAAATGAGGTTCCATAAGGTAGAGTAAGTATTTAAAAGAAAGAACAAATCTATACTATAAATAAATGGATTCAATCTAAGGTTCTTGGCCTTGGGAGGAAGCCAAGAGTGCTCCAAAATGCTATTGAACATTTCTACAGGATGTCTGTTGTAACTAGATAGTTAGTGATAATCTTAACAAAAGTTGGGACTAATCATGTAAAGATATATTAAACTTCAAACGAAAATAAAATTTTATCCAACATGCATGAAAACTACATAAATTGTAATAGGGTCCTTGAGCCCTCTTGGATGGGCCCTACCCAAAAAGCACAAGGAGCCTAAAAGAAACTTTAATGGACTGGAAAAAAAAACATTTTATTTCATAAATATCAATAATACATCAAGAGAAGGAAAGGTCTGAGCTCTCAACAAAAGTCTCACAAAATCCCCATAAACCACTTTCTCCAAATACAATCTATATGTATCCTCCTTCTCTCTTATACTAGAGGTCAATATATAGTCATAGAGTTTGAAATCCCTTCCCAAATCAAAGAGAGAAATGAGTAAATGAGGAATCTCAACCCTTTACAACTATATATTCAACTACTACTGATCATAAGTGGTCATTAATGCATAAGGACTAGTCTTGGAGGCAGGTACTAGACAATTTCCCTTGATCATGTTGGAAGCTCCTTGTGGGAGAAAAAATCCCTTGTTTCTAGGGTGTTGGTGCCCCTTACTCTTGAAGTTCGACATGCTTGGAGGAATACACATCTTTGTCAACAAACATTAGATCAAAAAGGCACATTATACACAAAAATCCACGTCAACACACATTCACTAAGAAATATGTGAAATACCGATGGCTTACTATTATATATGGTCAAAAGAAAATATCAAGTCATTTTATTGTGGAAAAATGTGACAAATATGAGCCTTTGAAATAGGAAATAATCACTCTTCTTCTTTACACTAATGGTATTTCTCTTAAGGAGAGGATTCCTTACGACATTGGAAATAAATTAAGAATCCTCAAATATTTATATTCCAATATGGGTATGAATGTTAATACCAATAAAATGAAAGTTATGATAATTAAATCCAATCAGATCACTTACGATACTTTCATATATGAAAAAAAAGCATGGAGGAAGTGCCTTGATGCAAATATCTTAGAATTGATATTCATCATAAGCTCAACTGGAACTATAGTATTGATAAAATGATAAATGACACACGGAAATATTACGATGGGATTGAAAATGTTTATAAATCAATAGACCTTTGGATATCAGATAAGAAAAAAATCATCATTGAGATTCTCATTACCCTTGTTATTTTGTATTGATGTGAATTTTGGGGGTGAAATATCTCTATAGAATGATGGAGAAAGATAGAGTGGATCCAAAAGAATTTTATTACTTGTAATCTCAAAATTAAAGGAAATACACCATATCCTATCCTCCTCATAGAAGTGATTATTTCCCCCATTAAGAGCATTGTTATGAATAATTACCTATTTCATAAGAACAAGTTAATCAAAATGGAAGACAAGAGGCTTACCAAAATTGCTTCAAACTCCATCCAAAACAACCTTCGAATTGTGGTGTGAAAACGATTTATAGGGAAAAATAGGATTAAGATATTATAAAGAGGTGTTTAACCCTAATATAGAAGATAAAAAAAATCTCTATGTTTTGAGTGATGTAAATAAAAAAATCAACATTGCTAAAATAACAACAAATTCTCAAGAGCTTCATAGCGAAACTAGGAGTGGGACACTTCCCAAAATGCCCTAGGCTGAAATAATATATCATATTTGTGATAGTTAGAGGGTTGGATATGAAAAAAACCTCCCCTTAGAGTGTCTATCATATACCTATATACCCATATTATATCTCAATTTTAAAAGGTATGTTAGACTACCAACCTTCCTAACCTTACTCAACAAAATTATGGTGATCTTGGAAAATTACTCTTAATGTTTTCATTAGATGTTAATCATCATCATAATAATAATAATTATAATTCCCCAGATTGGGTGACACATGGAGCACATGCGTCAACAACTAGAGTGGATACGAGGGTAGTTAAGGCCCCTCACTACCACCCTCCTCCCCTGTCTAGTTCTGATGTCTAGCCTTCACTTCTGCCAAGGCTTAGTGTGTTGGGTCTTAATGGAGACTAAGGTTCAGATCCTCGGCCCCAATACAATATAGCGAATGGCCATTAATCTAGCACTTATGGCTACTAGAGCCATCAACTTCTCCATCCTCCTACTCTTATCGTCCTACAGGGGTCCTATATTGGGCATTTGGTTGCAGTTCATAATCTAATTCTAGTTTCTTTTCTCCATGCCCTGGATTTCCATCCTCCGTCTCTTGTTCACACCATTGTGTCTTCCATTCTCCCTGCACTCTTCTTATCCATGCCTCACGATAGAGGTAATTCCTAATGAGGGCCAACCTGTTACAGTCGGTTTGGCAGGCACAAACTCCCRGGACGAGCCTCTCTCGCTCTCATCCCAAGCGACAGTTTGTATTGATCACCCTCTTCTTATCAGAATTGGAATGAGGCAGATCAATCGGAGCCCTATCTATCAAACACATAGGGTCTCTACGAAGGCTTTCCGATGGAAGAGGAAATTTCTCCCAACTGGGAGGAAATTCTGCCATTTTTTTCGATGACCACCTTGGAACAACGACCGACCACTTGCACCACCACCCCTTTGATTTTACAGGAGCCATTCGAGACAGGTTGCATCATGGAAGATGAAATCCCTCTTCAGGAGGAGCACTCTGGAAATAATTATATTGATATTATGGAAGAGGACCCTACTACAGATTGTACCGCTACTAAGGATTTTTCCATTGCTACCATGGAAGAGGACCCAGGAACAAACTCAGATGAATGTTGGAAAGAAGACGATGTTGAAAAGCATGCTCACTTGGCTCCCATCTCTTGTAGGCTCATAGAAGACCACCTAGTCTTGATCTTCGACATGTAGACGGATGTGGCAGAGCAACAACACAACCAACGCACCCTCAGCAAACACTTGGACGTCATGTACGACTCCCTGTCAAGAGAACCTATGAAAAGTCGATGCTCGACTTGCTGCCATCCTTTCATCTTCAGAATTTGCCAGGATGGATGCCTATGTTCGCCTCATGTCTAGTTCTCTTACATGTTTTTTCCCTTGGTCTTAGTGTTAAGTCTTTTGTACATCACAAACTCTAGTTCTGGTTCACTAGTTGGTCCGGGCACTCATTCCACCACATGTTCTGGTTTCCATGCTTATGGCAGAATGGGTGGCAAGTCCCCACGTTTTTGACAGATGTCTCTTTAATGTTTATGAACAATAGTGTCCACGCGATCTGGTTTCCACTGTTGTGGCATAATAGGTGGTGTGCTCTAGTGTATACTCATACATGTGAGATTTTTTCTAACACAAGGTAATACAATACTTTTTTATTTAAAAAAAGATATCATATTAATTATAAAAATTAAAATTAAAAAAAAATGGATAAAATATAATACACCGAAGTTAATACCATTTAAAAAAATAGAACAAATTAATAAATATTTAAATTGTTATTTTTATTTTTATATTAAAATAATGTCAAAAACAATTGCCAATTATATTTTCCATCAATAAAAAAATGTAAGTTTGAAAATATGTTTATCGTCGTATATAAACTATTAGATTTGAAAAGGAAAGCCATTATGTTATAGCTATTTTGGTGTTCATATAATTAGGATATAAAGAAACAAAAATATAAGTGTCTATGTATTTTTAATATTAGGTCTTTCTCTTATCTAAATGAATTAGAAATTTTGTATTACTAAAATTGTTAGTAATTATTCTGGAATGAAGATGAGAAACCATCTCTATGGGATCTCATTCATAATTAATACCATTTATTATAATAATATCATCATCATTAATATATTTCACTATAACTATAAGAGTAAAAATCATGAGGTGAGTTTTTAAGATTCTGAGGGATACAAAGGATTAAGACTAAAAGCCATGAGGTAAGTTTTTAAGATTCCGAGGTATACAAAGGGGTTGTTCTCATTTTACTTGAGGGCTTTGAATTATCCCCTCCACATTGTATTTTCCTTGATATTAGACAAAAATATGGGTACTCTTTATTTACACAACTATCGTCCCAATTGAAAGACATCATTACTGTAATAGGTATTTTCCCGGGAAAAAATATAGTTAACTTGTGTTCCATCATTTCAAGAAATCTTGCTACGAAGCTCACTTCCTTAAATATCCTACGTAAGAGTATAGTTAACTTGTGTTCCATGATTTGACCAAATCCTACTGCAAAGATCACTTCCATAAATATCCTATGTAAGAGTATAAATTTATTTGAAGATATAATCATAGATTATTAGGTACCTCAGYACCCCTTTCACTTCATTCCAATGGATTTCTAGAGGTTTAGACATAAAMTGACTTAACACACTAACAAGGTATGCTATGTCAGGTCTTATTGTAGTGATATAGTTCAATCTTCCCACCATATTTCTATACACTACATCATTTACCTCTTTCGAACCATCATCACAGTAAAGTTTCGTGTTCTGCTRCATTAGAACATAAGAAATTTTACACTGATCCATTTTAAAATTCTTAAGTACTTATCTAACATATTTAATTGGATAATCAAAGGTTTGACTAACATTTCTCCATACTTCAAGACCGAGACAGTAATGTAACTCACCAATATCTTTCATTTCAAATACATGTGACATTTGCTTCTTAATTCCACTAATCAATTTTTATGAATTTCCTGTAATAATTAAATCATCAACATATAAGGAAATCAATACAACATGCCCATTTTCATCAAACTTGGTATACATATTTGGATCACGTTTTCTCCTCATAAAACCATGTTGAATAAAGAACGAATATATCTTCTCATACCATGACCTAGGTGCATGTTTCAGTCCATACAATGATTTCTTTAATTTACACACTAAATGTTCTTGACCACTTTTCACAAAACCCTCTGGTTGAGTAAGGTAAACCTCCTCCTTTAACTCACCATTTAGAAAATAAGACTTTACATCTAATTGGTAAAGCTTCTAATGGTATTTTGTAGCTAGTGCAATTAACATTCTTATAGTGTTTAATTTAGATACTGGTGAAAATGTTTCTCAATAATCAATGCCTTCTTTCTGTGAATACCCTTTGACACCAATCTGGATTTATATTTATCTATACTACCATATTCTTTGAATTTGGGTTTGTATATCCATTTACATCATATGGGATTTTTATCTTTAGGAAACTCAGTCAATTCCCAAGTTTTGTTTTCATTATAGAGTCATATTCTTCCTCCCTTGCTTTTCTCTACTCTTCATGTTCATTAGCTTCATTAAAATTCATGGGTTCTATGACATTTGAAATATTACTCATTAGGGAATAATCTTTATATTTTTCTGGTGGAAGAACCTGTCGTGAAGATCTTCTCAATTGGTTGGTGACTTGTTCTCCATTTTGGGAAGATTTTTCTTCACTTCTGGATGTATCCATGTCACTGGGTGCCTTTTCCTACTGTTTCTTCTCTTTTTTGACCTCCTCATATTCAAGAAGTACCTTCCATCCTTCATGATTGTTTTCTTCATTTTTTCCTTCTTCTTGTTCATGGAAAATTACATCTCTACTTGCAAACACTTTGTGAGTAGATGGATCAAACAATTTATATGCTTTAAATTTTGAAAAGTACCCTATGAAAATACATTTGATAGCTTTAGCATCAAGCTTCTTCCTGTTCTCCTTTGGAATATGTGCAAAGGCCTTACACAAAAATATCCTCAAATTATTAACTGATGGTTTAGAATCATACAAGGCTTTAAAAGGATTTTTATGATAAAGACACCTTGTTGGAATTCTATTCTTTAAATAAACAGTAGTTGTAATGGCCTCAGCCCAAAAATCATTTGAGATATTATTACCTTTATTCATACTTCATGCACACTCCACTAGAGTTTTGTTTTTCCTTTCTACAACTTCGTTCTGCTGTGGAGTGTGGGGTACTGTAAATTGTTGTACTATTCCATGATCTTTGAAATACTTGATGAAGTTCCCCAATTTGTCCTCTCCTCCTTGATCTGAGCGGACGATTTTGATGGGTTTTCCTGTTTTCTTCTCCACCATGTTTTTAAATTCCTTGAAGTATTAAAAAACACCACTCTTTTTCCTAAGGAAATACACTCATGTGTACCTTGTGAAATCATCAATAAAAAATAATAAATAATAAGCACCTCATAACGACCTTGTCTGCATTGGTCCACAAACATCAGTGTGCACAAGTTATAATAGATATTTTTTAATCCTATCAAGATTAGAGGGGAATTCATCTCTGTGAATCTTTCCTTATGCAAAACCTTCACAAGAAGGTTACTCATTCTTCAACATACGGAGTCCTTCAACCATACTTTGTTTTTGTAATAACAACAAATCATGATAATTAATGTGACCATACCTTTGGTGCCAAAGATTTTATGTAGGCATAGTTGCGTAAGTCAGTGCATGATGATTCTTGCTAGTGACATCAAGTTTGTACAAACCTCCAACTCTGACTCCTAAGGAAACAGTTCTGTAATGATCCTACAAGTCCTTCACTATACAATGTATCTTGAAGAATTCGACCTTCAAATTCTGATTTGTAATTGTGGACACAAAAATCAAGTTTTTCTTTATCTGGGGGACATACACAACATTGTGAATGTGTCTGACAATACCATTTATATGTGTTACTGGAATATCTCCATATATCTTAAAGTTTATATACCAATTCTTGTTACGTGTCATGTGAATTGAAGCTCCAGAATGAACAAACCATGCATCAACATCATCAGTTTCAACAAACTGCAACATTAGACACAAACAATTTGAGATCTTTTGAATCAATATTTGGGTTTTCTTCTGCAAAGTGTCCTGAATTTTTTCTATTTTTATTCCTAGCCTCATCATCATTTTTCTTCTTATAACATTCATTGGAAATATTCCCAGTCCTACCACAATAGAAGCACTTAAGTTCATTTTTATTTGATGGCATACCTTGATTTGGATTTGGAAATGACTTCCTATGGAATGAACTTCCTCCTCTGCCTCCTTCTCGTGGTTTCCCATTAGGGAATCCCTTCTTATTCCATAATGCTAAGTCTGAATTCCAAGGCTTCAAATTCACATGCCTCTCTTTTTCTTGCAACAATATACCTGTCAATTCCTCAAAAGTAGGAGCTTCCTCTCTCATTGCAAGGCCTGTTATAAACATTTGATAGTCCTCTAACATTCCATTTAGAGAAATTGTGACAAGATCAATGTTTGACACTTTTTCTCCTATATCTCCCAATTTATCTTTCATGCCTTTAATTATTCCAAGAAAAGTACTAACAGACTCATTTATATCCATTTTAATACTTAGCAATTTACTCTTTAGAAAAACAATGCGATTTGTACTATTAGTCTGATACACATATTTAAGTACTTTCCAGGTCTCACTAGAAGTATTAGCATCTCTAATGTGCGGAATTATGGTATCTTTAACAAACATTCTCAACAATACCTTGTCTTTGTTCTCCCGCTTATCCCAATCTAGGATTGTTGTCGTTGTTGCACCTACAACCGCATCGGGTTGCGCTTCATATCCTTTCGTGGTCGTCCATACGCCATAACCTTCCATCAAGGTTTGCATTTTGAATTTCCAATTTACAAAATTCGATCCATTCAATTTATTGTTTTCATTGAGGTAAGTTTCAACAAGTGGATTCACCATCCTTGTAAACTCTTTCATGCATCAAACTCATAGCAACAATGAAACTTATAGCTCATAAAGTGATATCCTCTTTATTTCTTATCACTTGATATCAACGATAAAAATTAGAGCTCTTCGCCCTCTTCGAATCCACAAGGGCATGAACGATAAATAAATTATGGTCCCCTTCCTCTTGGTTTTGGTATTTGATCGAAGATAGGCTTTCAATCAATGAAAAAACAAGTCGCATCCTAAAGAATCAGAGTTCAAATCAAATCGGGCGCAATTCTTTCACCAAGACCACAAGCTAATTAAGGGTTGAATTCAAACCTTTGGTAAATACTGTGCTCAAGTCGAGGTCGCTATAATTCCAAAAACGTAGGTCAAGGGACATGAAATCATTCCTTTCATACACTTCATGGTTTTTCTTGGACTGTCCACTATCAAAGGGATTTCCAAATCGATGAGGCCGGGAGAAATCTCATTCTCAGACCATCGCAAATCGATTGCTCCCCTTCATGCCTCTCCACACTACTCAAGATTGCAATCCTTCAAATAATGCTTCACCGATCCTAGACAGAGAAACGATCTGAGTGATTTCCAACAATGATTTGAGTTGATTAAAGTTGGTTGTCATTGATTTCAACCCTTGAAGAAAGACCCATAGCACAAAGGTTTGGGTAATGGACCCAATATTGTTTGATGTAAATATAACTCATTATTGTTTTTTCATTGTTGATAAGAAGTAAATATGGATGAACTCCAAAGTGGTCCCCTTATGGTGAAATCCCTCATGGGAAGACGCTTTGTGGAGTAAGAGAACCCATGCTTAATTGTGGAATAATGAGATGAAGGAGAATGAATTGCTAGGAAATATATCCTATATGGATAGTGATTATCATTTATTTTCCGGTGGTATGTGGGCACATAATTCCTCATGGTTAAGAGTTATGGCCATGAGAGTTGGGAGAAGACCCGAGGATTGGGGCAATGGACTGGATTTTTACGGGTAACAATATGATTTATGATATATTTTCAGATAATACTATTCTATGGATGGTACATGTCATTTCATTAATGGTGGTATGTAGAGCGTCCACATAACTCCTCATGGTTTGAAAGTTATGGCCTTACAGTGGAGGACCCTCATATGTCTAGAAGCCCCAAAGGTCAAAGTAATCAAAGTGGTTTAAGAGATTTTTAAAAGGTAAATAATAAAAATTGAAGGAGGTATTGAGTGTGTATAGACTACAAAAGTGAATACAAGGCAAAATTTATTTCAATAATGAAAATTTAATGGAAATTAGAAGTGGACACAACCATAAAAATAATGAAAGTGGGGCCAAATGACCTAGAGATGTTTAAGGGAAGCTACTTGAGAGTATAAATAAGAGGCCAAGCTCTCTCATTTTAATCACATGAGAATATTGAATATATATGTGTATGGGGGTAACCAGGGATATCTAAACCAATTACGAGTGAGAAATTGAAGAAAGAGAATTTTGAAAATGAAGGGAAGGGATATAAACTCTCTTTTTGATGGTTGCTTTCTAAGGTATGTTATTTACATGTCATCTCACCATTTCTATATAAAATTTTTTTTTATATAGTTCAGATCATTGAAATTACTATTCAAGTTAGAAAACATATCCAAGTATCTTTGATAAAACAATTCATCTTGTGGGTCGTTGTATTGGGAGTTACACTGCCTTGGAAAATAGGGTTTGTGGAGTCCTAAAACTAGTCAAAATCGGTGTTTCAGGTAAAAACGTCCTTAACTTCTTCATAATAAATTAAATTAAGTGAGAAAAATTTGTTGGATTTAGGTTGTATAGTATTTAGTATGTTGTGAAACATTTTCATATCAATTAATAAATGTTTGTGGGGCACTACAATGTCTCTTTCTAAGATAAGCCAGAAATTCAACAATTGTCCATTTTGCTATATACTTTATTGGGTTACAAGTAGAAGTATGCAAGAGCGCACAAAGACAACGAAAAGAACAACATTAGTACATCAGTTCCTTATCTTTATACATTCTGGTTCAAAGTTATGATTACTTCAATTTAGGGTTGATTTAATCCAAACCCAGGCATGTGAGACTAAAGAAAAAGTTTGATAAAATACAGTCTTGTTTTAAAGTTAAAGAAGGTTTACAAGAATGTGATCTCATAACAGTCTATTATAGAGCTACAAATCAAGATTTGGATGATGGAAATTGATGAGGTATTTTGGTTGGGGTACATGTTAAGGAGGTATTAAGTTCTGACAAGTAGTTGATGATCTTGGTACATATTGATGGAATTATAGTTGATGAGTAGTTATTTTATGATTGATACATACTTGGTACATGGTTGGATTCCTGTTTATGAGTACAGGTTGATTCTGAGTTGGACATGGTTGGCCTTGTTTACCAATACAGGTTGAATTACAAGTTGGTTACATAAGGATTTGACACACTTGTTTATGGTACAATATTGATTGAGTTGGTGCATGGTTGATACTTGTTTACTCGTCTAGGTTGATCACAGTTTGAGGTATAGGTTGATACATGGTTGATGCATGGACCAAATTATTGGTAAAGGTTCATGGTATCTCATTGATAGATGTGATAATTAGATTTACATCATTCTACTTCCAACTTAGGGATATGTATGATAGGGAAAGGACAACTAGTTGTATCCACCTTCCAGTTATATCCGGAGAACATAGGGGTTGCTTGTATCCTCCTTACAGTTTGTAGTGTTGGGAGTTGGAGCTTTCCTTACAGTTTAGAAACTATAGAGAGTTTGGAGCCTCCTTCAGTTGCAGATGGAAAACAAAAGGAAGTTGCCACTTTAATGAATGTAATTATTCAAGACATATAAAAAGAAAAAAAGCTTATTCCATGGTTTCCTCCCAATTTAAGGTTTCCACGTAAAACACTAGTGTACTTTGTATGTGTATGATTGTTCATTTGTTCATTGCTTATTTACTGCGGTTACTAGATGATAATGCTTCATTGATATAACACTTGGATTATAGGGTTAAAGTTAAATTAGTCATCTTGATTCACCCCTCTGGGTAAAACTAACAATTCATGTAGGGTTCCTTAAGGAAACTTGATTTAACCACTAGAAGGAGATCATGGATTATTAGGAGAATGGAGTACCAATGTTTAATGGTGAATGGTTTTAAGTATGAGATGTGGAGGCCGCACGAAAGGGCGGAGGAAGTATTTTTCTGAGCCATGAGGACATTATATGGCCGTTTATTACAGGGATATGATAGTTCAAAGGAGACTGAGAATACAACCAAGAGATTGAAGAAGAATAACAAATAGCAATGGATTTTATCCTGGAAGAGGATTACCTAATCGGGTTAGAGAAAAGGTTGTTAAATGTTCACCAGCCAAAGAATTTTGGGATAAGTTACATGACATATATTCTTCTTAATATATTTAAATGCAAAGAAGATGTAGAATCTGAAGACGGAAGAAGATGCTCATCATGTTGACAATTGAAGAGTATGATGAAGCCAGAAGTTGAGATTACAAGAAAAATTAGTGGTCTAATTAAATATATAAGGGAAAGAAAACAAATTCTCTACAAGAGAAGAGAAAGGTTGAAGAAAAAATCAAAGTATGTTTCAAGGTTCTGAGAAGGATCAGCAGGTCATCAGAATTTAAGAGCTCAACTAGAAGAGGCGGAAAGAATTGAAAAAACTTTAGAATATCAAAAGAAATATTTAAAAGCCAACATAGCATTACAAAGGAAGACACAAAAGAGAAAGATATTGATGGATCATCTCAAAGGAAATAACCAATGATTTAAACCAACTTGAGGGAAGAGTTTGGTCAGAAAGGGAAAGTGGAAGAAGAAATAATTGCATGAAAATTCAACTTGAGAAGAAGAAAGAAGAGAGAGCAGAGAGGTCATGAAGTCTAGGATAATGAAGAAAGAAGAAGAAGGGTTGAGAGAATCTTGAACAAAGAAGTTTGTCACAGAGTCAAAATTGACAAGCTCAACAAAGAAAGTTGAAGAGACATAAAAATCCACTCAGTTAGAGAATGAAGAGAGAAGCACTCTAGGTTACTAGAAAGAAAAATGAAAGAAAATAGAAAGAGTTATCTGGAGGAAATTATAAAGGAAAGTCATGGTCAGCAGTCTAAGAAAACTGTGAAGATACATCTTCAAGAATACCATCCATATTTCAAGCCACAAAAAGATTCAATCCCAGTCACACTTGTCAGTCAAAGAAAGAAAAAAATTCAGAAGAGCGCTAGGCCACAAGAAGGTCACCCCGAGGGTATGAAAATTTATTTATGTATTTATTATTTTGTGTACTAACACGCAAGGTTTGTAGGTGCATGGATTATAAAAAGAAATGTTCAAGCAGGCCATGCCTATGTGGTCATACATGTAACATTGGGTGTTACAAATGCCATAACTATTGACACGCTTGATGATTGTAGAAGCATGATTGATACTTCCATGAAAGGGAACACCGATATCAGATATAAAAAGAAATTATGGATAAAAAACAAAGAAGAACAATTGAACAAAGACCAGGTACCAAAAATCACAAGATTATTGATAAAGCGAGATGGATAAAATCTGAGGAGAAAAGGAAAGATGTTAGATGTGAGAAAGGTTTGGAAAATAAGCGAAGAGGAGGTCGAGGTGAAATAAAGAGCGAGGTTCAAAGTTGTACTTTAGGACGGTGAGTGAAAGGCGAATCCTGGATAGAAAGAAAGCAGTCAGAGCTCATAGAGATAATAGATCTACCAATGAAAGTGATGATGAATCTACCAATGAAGATGATAGATTCATCATATCTCTGAGCCATCCAACTTAGATAATACCAAGTAATATGAATATTAGAAAGGGAGAGTCTATGCAATAGTTGTGACAGACCAAAGAACCATCCTTAGGTATGCAATTTGAAGACATATTCGGAGAAATCGGTTAAGCAGTACAATTTGATAGTATAATGATAAATGGGTTGGCATTATGGAAAATTGCGCAAGAAGATTCTTGGACAATATGGGTGACGGATTTATTAGAAGACTTAGCAGGTTTTTAAAAGATATATATGATAGTGGGCCGAGAGCACTTGTTCATAGATTTGTTGAAGAGGTGGTTCCGAAGACAAAGGAACATTATACGTAATGGATAGTAATTACATAGAAATGAAACCAAACAATACCCAATGGATTACAAGGGTATATATATTTTGGACACGAGGTAGTGCATACATCAGTTCACATTCGAAATAGAGTAATGCTAAAAAAAAAAACACTAATAAAATCCCTACGAGATATGGAAGGGAAGACCAACAAATGTGACGCAATTCAGAGTTTTTGGAAGAAAAATGCTACAATAAAAGAAGATGGAAGAATGGAAAAGTTTGACTCTGATGTGGATAAAGGAATACTTGTTGTTTACTCAAGTACAAGGAAAAGCATACAAGTGTTAAAATAGATTAAACAAAGTTCAAGAAAACTATCAGCATAACAATTCGGTAAACGAAGCGGAACCAAAATCAAAGGAAGAAGAAAACAAATCAATGGAACAACTTTTTTGAAGAAAAGATGAAAAAAAGAAAGAAAGGAGATGAAGATGAAGAAGGAGTGACAGTAGAAAGATCAAAGTTCAACAAGTATCTCCAAAGAACACCTAGAAAATGGTATAGAGAAATCATCCTTGGATCAGTTATTGGAAACAAAGGAATCACGGGAGTTGAAGTTAGAAGAAAAATACATTTTACGGAACAAACACACCTAGCACTCATACCACAATTGGAATATTTGTTTTGAAGAAGCCGTGACAAGGATGAATTTTGGAATAAAGGCATGAATGAAGAATTGGGATCAAATAAGAAAAATGACATACAGGAATTGCCCACAAGACCAAAGAATAAGAATGTTATTGGCACAAAATGGGTTTTCGGGAATAAATTGAATGAGATGGACATGTTACAAACTAAGGTGGTATGTAAAAGGATATGCACAAATTGAAGAAATCGACTTTGAAGACATTTACTGATTGCAGAATGGAAGCAATTTGTTTACTTTCCGAAAGCATGCATGCTCAAAATGTTAAAGTATAGATGAATGGTAAATCATATTTTACGAGATAAGGAGGGAAATTGAAGAAGAAGTCTACATTGAACAGCGAGAAGGATTTCAGTTGTCATAACACAAATTATATTATTAGCAAAATTAAAGAAGGACTTGTATGGTCTAAAGCAAGCTCTCTGAGCTTGGTACTCAATTTGGATAAATATATACAACAAGTAGGGTTCATAAAGGGAAGTCCTGTAAAACAACAACCTCTACATCAAGGTAAATTAAAGGTATATTTATTAATTAAAGTTTATGTTGGCGATATTATTTTAGGTAGTGATGATGGCGGGTTAAGCGAAATTTGCAAAAGACATACATAATAATTTACAGAAATATCATTACGTAGAATTATCCTTCACTACAGGACTTGGATCATCCAAAACAACCAAGGAATTTTTTATTTCTCCAACCAATTATATCAAAGAAATGCAGGGACTGAGAATGGAAGATTGCAAACTGATTATCACTTATACAAATAATTGTAAGTTGAGAAATATGATGATTCAAAGTCTATAGATGGAGGCAATACTGGTGTAATTGGCATCCTATATGTGACAACATCGGACTATATAGATAATCTTGACCAGGTTGGATACAATATGAATTTCAATTAGCGCAAAGGAATCATATTAGCGGTAAAGAGAATCTTCGGATATCTCAAAGGGCGAAGTTTGGATTATGGTATTTAAAAGGAAAAGATCTATCACTGTGCCTACGGTCTGATTAGGAAGGTTGTATTGATGATGATAAACTGATGATGGAGTAGCGTTCTACTTAGGTGAGTGTTTGGTATCATGGCTAAGAAAGAAACAATCATCAAGTATCTCTATCTGAGCCGAGGGTAGAGTATATGCGGCGGCATAGCATGTTGTACCGCAGGTTCTTTTTGATGAAACAAGCTTTGTGGTCTCTGGTGAGTTATGATGAGCCCATTTCAATATGTTGTGATAATACAAGTGCCATCAATATCAAAAAACCCGGTGATGCAATACAAGAGAAGCACATTGCAATAAGGTATCACTTTCTATGGGAACATGTTACTTGAAAATAACATTAGAGTTGAGTATGTGGGCACAAAATAACAAGTGGCAAACATATTTACAAAACCACTTCCACGGGAAACTGCTGAATATCTCTCCCAAAGACTTGGAGTTATTCTACTCAAAATAGAATTTTTTGAATGATTTTTAATTCTTATCTTATATGTCTTAGATGTATGGCGGGAAAGCACCATAAGGATAGGAAGATCTACTAGGGAGAAACCCCATATGGAAAGATACCTTTGCCATTGATGACAAAGGGGAGATTTATCAAATGCAAAGGAATAGAGCGGTTCCGGAGGATTAGATTTATCATATAGAGACGAGAGGAATGGTTCCGGGGAGCATGGTGATATGATTCCGGTGTTACGCCAGTGTTGCCATCAATTCCAGGAGGTGTTGATTAAGGTTGGTTGTCATTGATGTCAACCCTTGAAGAAAGACATAGCACAAAGGTTTTGGGTAATGGAACCAATAATGTTTGATGTAAATATGACTAGTTATTGTTTTGTCATTTTTATAAGGAGTATAAATGGATGAACTCAAAGTGGTCCCCTTATGGTGTTGAAAGCCCTCACGGAAGATGCTTAGGTGGAGTAAGAGAACCCATGATTAATTGTGGAATAATGAGATTAAGGAAAGTGAATTTGTTGGGAACATATACCACTGGATAGTGCTTGTCATGTCTTTTCCAGTGGTATGCCTCAATTCTCAAGGTTAGAGTTATGGCCATGAGAAGTTTGGGAGACTTGAGGGTTTGGGTAATGGACCCAAAAGTTTGTTTGATAGTTGGTATGAGTTATGATATATTTTAAGATACTGTCCTATATGGATGTACATGTCATTCCCATTCCTGGTGGTATGTAGAACATTTTATAACTCCTCGGTTTTAGAGGGATTATGGCCTACGAAGTTGGAGGACCTTCATATGTCATCACAAAACAAAAGGTCAAAAGTAATCAAAGTGGTTTAAGGGAATTTTAAAGGATAAATAATAAAAGTGAAGTGATGAATTATTGCAATTAAAAGTGAATACAAAATAAATTATTTCAATAATAATAAATTTAATGGAGAAAAGTGGACCCAATAAAACGGGAAAATTAAGACCCAGAGTGACCGAGAAGATGTTTTAAGGAAGCTACTTGGAGGTATAAATAGAGGCAATGCTCTCTCATTTGAATCACACTTGAGAGATATTGAATATCTATATGTAATGCGAGGTATGGGATATCTAAATCGTAATTACAGTGTGAAGATTGTTGAAGAGAGAAAAGAGGGGCCGAGAAATGTAAAGGGAGGATGAATTCTTTTTTTGACATTGCTTTCTGAGGTATGTATTTATTCTGAGTCATCTCACATTTTTCCTCTTATTTTTTCTATAATGATTCAGATCGTTAAATTACTATGAAAGTTAGAAAACATAACCAAGTATCAGTGGTAAAAATCATCTTGGTCGTTGTGTTTTGGGAGTTATACTCTGTGGAAAATAGGGTTGTCTCACTTTCATAGAAATATCAATATCTTAATCATTATAGAAAAAAAAAAAAATCATAACTTCTTCATAAAAGATCCAAATTCAGTGAAAAAATGTGTTTGGTTGGTACAGTCTTTATTATGTTGTGTAACATTTTGATCAATTCATCAAATATTTTGTCATAGTAGAACGTTCTACAAGGTTGCTCTCTAGAATAAGCAGGGAATTGATAACCTTAATACCATTTTGTTATAAATCTAGCACTACCGAGGAGGTTCTAGTGAAAGGTGAAACTTGGGTAATTGCATAAAACACACTAAAAACATTGTGTGGTTTCAGATGTCTTTATACATTTTAGGTTCAAAGTTATGATTACACTTCAAGAGTTAGGGTTGTTGGTAATCAAAACTAGGCATGTGAGAGGCTAAGAAAAGTTGATGAAATGCTAGTCTCTTGTTTTAGAGGATTGGGAAGGTTTTGCAGGAATGTGATCATATAATCGAGGTCTATTACAGGAGGAGCTACAAATCAGATTTGGATGATATAGAATTGATGAGGTTTTGTTGTTTGAGAATTGCTCATGTTGAGTACATAGTTGAGACAAGTAGTTGATGAATTTGGAACACTATACATGAGGTGTATAGTTGATGATGTTGGGTACATATTGATGAATCATATTTGATAGTGGTTGACACATGATTGATACATACTAGGTACATGGTTGATGCACTTTTTATGGTACATATTGATTCTAGGTTGTATTGCATGGTTGACACCACTTGTTTTATGGTGGAATTTGATTGGGTTGGTGCATGGTTGGCCTTGTTTATGGTGAGGAGTTGATTGGTTGGGTTACATATGGTTGATGCACACATAGTCTGAGGTTGAAAATTCTGAGTTGAAATTTTATATTTGATTACATGGTTGATGCATGGTTCAGATTTAATAGTACAGGTTTACAGTGGTATGTCATAGTGATAATTATTGACGATTAGGTTTACATCATTCTACTTCTACTTTGGGGTGGCGGGACGGGGAAATGATGGAATGTGGTTGTAGCCACATTTCGGTTGTATCGAGAGAACATAGGGAGTTGTATCCTCCCGCCGGTTGTAGCCATAGAATTGGAGTTGGAGCTCCCTCAAGTTGTGGCTTTGGCTTAGAGGGTTGGAGCCTCCTTCTAGTTCATATGGAAAACAAAGGAAGTTGTTGCTTCCAATGAGTGTAATTATTTAAGACATATAATAAAATCATTACGTGGTTTTCTCACGATTTGGGTTTCCACATAAAACATTGGTGTCTTGTGTATGTATGATTGTTCTATTTGTTCATTGCTTATTTACTCTGCGGTTACTGGATGATAGTAGCACCATTGATATAACACTTGGATTATATGGTTAAAGGAGATTAAATTGCTCTGTCGATTCTTACTCTGGGTAGTCCAACAAACCTACTTTCTCGAGAAATATTTCAATGGCTAAAATCTAGAAGAACAGCGATGAGTGATTTCCAACACTCTATTACTGATTCACCCCCCCTCTCAGTAATCCAACAAACTCCTCCACACTACTCAAGACTGCAATCCTTCAAATAATGCTTCAAAAATCCTAGAGAGAGCAACGATATGAGTGATTTCCAACAATGATCTGAGGAAGCAGTGATCTGAGTGATTTCCATCAGTGATCTTCCCTCACAATGTCCCAACGGCTCTCATCAACAACAACTCTGATACCAACTTAAGAAATAGAGAATGAAAACCGAATCCTCAGGTGAGACAACACCTGGAGGTCAGGAAAGAAAAGGCATGCTTCATTCAATTAATAAATGAGAATTACAAAATATATATATGATGACATACGGTTTAAAATAGTTGGAGCTAAACTCAACTAATCACCGCAACTAATTCTCCATTATTTCTAATCAAAATTTATGTCCCGTGAGATGTTCACATGTAACAATCTAAAGTGTCATGAAAAATCTAACATTTGCTTCAAATTCATTAGAATTATATGGTAGGAAATATCTTTCATAGAGAAATCTCATCACAGGGTAGGCACTGATACTGGTTGATATAGAGATCTGAAGTTGGAAATTAGCCCCCTTTGTTGCTTGAAAATTGATGTGGAGTCCCTCCCTCACATGCTTCACATCATTCTTTTCCTTAGTTGCAATAATAATAGTGACCAACTTTCGGAATTTTTTTGACCGAATCCTGAAGCTCAAGGGGCGGGTCATAGACATTCTTCTGGGTGGAGGAGGAGGAGGAATTTAGAGGTTGTAGATATGAGTATGTCATCACTAATGATCATATATGTGGAATAGGTTCACTGTGTAATTATGTAATCTTCTTTCAATATTTGTTAGATGCATCAATGACAATTTAAAGTACCACAATTGTCTCCACATGCATGTAGATGCGAAGGAATGAAAGTGTACACTAAGATTGAGTTGAATCCCTTGAGACAATTGGTCATTCATAGATACCACGTAGATAACTTATGACTCTGCTATTAATGCTAGTCACAAAACATATTTGACAGATCTTAGCAATGAAACAAGAGAATATGAGGACTATACTAGCCTTTGGAGGAGACTCTGGAGACATATAGTACACTAAGATTTGCTCATGCATAGATCTCGAGTAGATAAATTATTAATCTTCTATTAATATTGGTCGCAAAACATATTTGACAGATCTCAAGAACAAAATGAGAGAATATGAGCATGGTACTGGCCTTAGGAGGAGACTGTGGAGACAACTTCAAAGGGATTAGATAGATTAAATATTAAATGGTTTTCATTTCTTCTCTATTTTACATGATTTTATGTGTAATATAGATTAATATTAAATGATTTTCATATCTTCTCTATTTTGCATCATAAAAACTTGAAGTTGTTGCATGATTTCTTAGTAGAAATCAAATCAAATCATTTTTATCCCCCGGAAGGTAGATGTTGACACATTCACAACACCTTCTTTTACAACCATGCACCCCTTTAAAGATTCTCCATTTCAAATTACAGCAAGTTGAAATACTATTTTAAGACTCATAAATTGTGAGAGTAGCGATTATGCACACAGAAAATATATTCTCCATGTCTTTTATTAATCAATCAAGCACATATTTATACAAGAATTTTTCCTCAACAACACAACAAAGTCATGAAGAAATATCTCAACCAATTAAACATAAATATGATATGATAGTTGGAGAATATCACTCACAACTAACTAGATCTAAAAAATCCAAACTAATCTCTGTAAGCATTAATTATGACACCCTCCCTTAATGCTTACATCACAAATAACAATATTGAAATTACAAAACAAAATATTTTTGGAACTTTGACCTCTGTCTGGTCTGGTATTCATCAACATTTCTACCCACTCTGAAATCTCATAGACTACGCTCTTTCTCAACCATCAACTTTGAGCCACCACTTGATCCATTTAATATACAATTTATTTTGACCATCAATGACGTATTTGTAGGACTGACGATTCTCGACTACCCTAAAAAATAGTCTTGATATTGAATCACTCTATGAACATACTTCCATCTGTGGAAATAGGGAGAACTATATATTTTGACAGTTATATAGGAAAGTATTCTAGATATTGAACGTATACATCAGTCAATCATACAACTTGGCATTTTTTTCATGTACACACAAAAATAACCTATAACTATTGTTCTTGGTGCACCGAAGAACAATAAGAAACACTAGCTTATAATAGATTGTGGACACAATCATATTAGTGATATGTTCTTATGACATCACAGTACGTATAAACTTCCAATTTAAATTAAGTTACTATGTTCATTGATTGGTTCTTTATAATATAATTTTTAAAAATAAAAATAATTAAGAAAATCTATTCCATAAAAAAATTAATATAACTACCATCAAGGGAATTTCAATTGGCCTCTCAAACACCTTGGATAGTGCACCCATGAATATGCACATTACTACCACCACAAATATGGAATAACACCTTGGATAATGCACCCACGAATATGCACATTACTAACAACACCTTGGATAGTGCACCCACGAATATGCACATTACTACCACCAAAAATATGAAATAACACCTTGGATAGTGCACCCACGAATATGCACATTACTACCAACACAAATATGGAATATCCCTTCAATAGATCTCCTTCTCCAAACATTCCAAGATTCAATCTCAAAACCAAATACATGAGTTCTCGCAATATTTCCATCTGAATACTACCCTCGATGGAAAGGAATATATTTCCATATTTATAGTTGGTGACAATGGAAACATATGTGGCCAGAACGTTCATGAGACCTATTATGACAACAAACATGTGAGATGAATTATCTCCAAAACCAAAATTCTTGAATAGCACCGACACATATAACATGACTACTTTTATTCTTGTGAACTGCTCGAAGGGAATGACCACAACCATAACTAGAAGAGGCTTTTATTTCCTCTGATAAATTAAGTATAAATTATCCACAACTGTGGCTCCTCTTTGCACAACACGGATGACTCTCATAGGTAACCAGTTGGACCCTTCCTTTCCATAGATCTTCTCAACATTGGCACAAAAAAATTGTTGCAATCTCTCCTTCGTTTGGTCAAAAAATATTTCAAACAAAACACATAGAAAAATAACACATTCAACACTCCAACAATTACTCATAAAACAAATCACTCACAATGATACACTCTAATCTCCTACATATTTATAGGGAATCATCAATCACGACTTATACAAAATTAGTAATTGTGAGGGTGGCCATTATGCACACAAAAGGTATATTATCAGTGTCTTTTATTAATCAATCAAGAACATATTTATACAAGAATTTTCCCTCATGAGAAAAACAAACTTATGAGGAAATCTCTCAACCAAACACACATAAATAGGATCTAATAGTTGGAGAAGATCTCTCACAAATATCTAGATCTAACAAATCCAAACTAATCTTTGCAAGAATTAATTCTAACATTAAGAAGTGTAATGTTAAAATAAAAATATAACAACTAGCAAAGAAAATCTAGTCACAGTTGTGCCAAGTTCCTCAAATTAATCAGAGATTCTAATATTGGTTCATTTAAGCTTTTAAAATGAAGTGAGTACAAAAATATAATGCCCAATGATCACAATGGTTTTTCAAACTTCATATAACTACAAAATGATTTTATATTATAGTAGAGATATTAGAGCATAGCTTATAATTATTTTAAAATAAATAAAAATCTAAACGAAAAAAAATCTTTTGAAAGCACAAGATATATAAACAAAGGATTATAATTGTATGTGAGCTCTACCTTACAATTATGAAAAAATACATTTTATCCCATTTGTATATTACACTATAGTTTCCAAATTCTTCGAGGTGCAATCTCAACATATGAAATATCACTTACAATTATGAAAAATGATAGGTGCTCATGACAATAATGATAGGAAACATACTGGCTCTCTCAGTATTATGGAGAGTAAGGCACAAGAACCATCATGGTTCCCTATTCTATCGTTGATGATGGTTGGTAGGTCTAAATATAGGAATATTGGAGTCCATTGATACTTCTCATAAACATATTTCTTAAGAGGATGTAATAGAGCACAAGGATGGAAAGGTAGCTATGAGCACTGAATTAAAACAACCACTAGTAAATAATAAAAATGAAGATTAGTAATTGTGAGAGAAATAAGGAACATAATGGAATAATTATCATAAAAGGTATCTACAAGAGAACAAATTTCATTTGAAACGAGGGAAAATAGTTTAGTTCGATACTTGTCCTACCACATAAATGCTCTGGCTAACTATTATGCATTTCCCAGATTATCAATGAAGTAATGAGGCACACCTTGACTAAAAAGTCGTTAGACTATAATGAAATAGGCTTAACAATGTGGCATGAGTGGAAAACCCCTCTTAATCACAATCATAGACTAGTATTCAATAAGGAATTCCATTCAGAGGGATAGTGTCACAAGGTTGGGGATCTCGGCTGAGTTGCAGAAGTTCAACATCCTCAGCTATGTGCAGCACCGATGCCTTTCGTTCAATGGCAAGGCCAAACTGAAGTACTTGACCCAGGCTACGCTTAACACTTAGTCTTGTTTCCTTAATTAACTTATAATTTGCAAGTCTTATACTTAGCTATCTTCAATAGTAAAAGAAGCATTCATAAAATCACAAAACGAAACTTCTTATGGGTATCCAAACTGGCCTAACACTGAAATCCGATGTAAAACAGAAGTGTGTCAATCTCAACTCGTGCCACACAAATAAATTCTACAATGGGGAGCTTTCATTAATTTGCAAATAAACTGTTGCGAAAACTCCAACTCTTCCTTTACGAGTTATCCAATGCACACCCTTCCTCCACAACCACGGCTAGAAGTCTTGTGTGAAACTCTCATCACCTTGCTTCATAGCTGAATAAATTTTGTCTTGCCTCAGACCAACCAACCTGCAATTCCTAGACTTAACCAAATCTGAGGTTGCCCCTTTGTAACCGAAATCCTTTGATCTATCCAACATGCCCTGACCAAATTATCTCTTGCCTCCTTTCCTTCTTGCTTATTTCTTATGTCCAAATGTGTTAAGGTCCTAACCCGCACATAGGTAGATCAATGTATTCGGATGTAATAAAGGTCAATATTAATAAGACCTTTCAATAAAATAGAATAAGGCGGATGTAAGAAGACCTAATAGAAGCTTCTGCTTCTAGACGGATCTTCCTCTAGA
>SNQJ01S0048158.1:11636-47809 GCA_010110895.2 Picea sitchensis | reverse complement strand
CCTCCAAGTAATGTGCCCAAAATGACCTCTTCAGTGAATTCCATTGACTTATAGCTCAAAATAGTCAAAATCATGGAAATCATCGGAATGCAACAAAACCAAAGCCAACCTGTGCAGAATGGCTCATAATGATGGAATATGATCATCAATGTAAGATGGACCCCACAATGCCTCTCAAATACCTCTATACTCGCTCTAGCACCCATCTGGCTACTCTGGTCATCATAAATCTCTGCCCTGTGATGATGTCCCAAAGTTGGGACATTACACCTGGCCACCC
The DNA here is from genome assembly GCA_010110895.2 of Picea sitchensis. Classification (NCBI taxonomy): domain Eukaryota; kingdom Viridiplantae; phylum Streptophyta; class Pinopsida; order Pinales; family Pinaceae; genus Picea; species Picea sitchensis. Next base: position 47,529 of record SNQJ01S0048158.1, on the reverse strand, counting down.
AGGTCGGGCCATGCCACTCCATAATAACAATACTTTCATTTGTATATAATATAAAACTTAATAAGACAAACATATTCTGCAAATACACAGATTCATGCGGAAATAACAGTAACAATATACATGCAGCATACACATGAAAAACTCATAAACATAAAAACAAGGATAAATACAAAACATGTAGACTAATACACAATTGATACATATCTTTCCTATAAGACCACCAACTCCATGAAGACCTTCCACGATCCTCCTAGCCTTAGACCATGTTTCTCATAAATCATAGGACTGGGTCACCCCTGAGATCGGACTAAACTCCACCAGGGTAAAGGGATTCCCAGGCTAGGTTAACACCATACAAATAATAGGAAGGATTTATTCCCAAGAGACAAGTCAAACTAACAACCTACAACCTCTCATTCCCCACATGCCTTTCCCACCCCAGGAAGTGTGCCCCTTCTCTGATCAACAATCCCTCGGCTTCCCCACTTCCCTTCCAGGGATTTAGCAAGAGGTTGTACATGAAGTATTAGAACACTATAGATATGGTTGGGATCTCTCAGGAAATCACTTTCCCAACAATTCTCTAACCTGTAGAGAGTTTCTCATGGGAATGACAACCCGCTTGTTCAACTCCATGCCTAAGTCAACTAGTCATAGGGAATCGTGAAGATAACAACAACATTAATATAATTAATAGGTAATGTTAGAAAAAACATTCATGGCATGGAATAGATGTTTCTCATAATGTAAAGGTACATCATTGGCTCAGGTAGGTACAAGTGAATTGTGCCTCACAAGAGGAATACAATTTTCTACTAATAACAAGAAGGTACGGGTAGCTCAAGAGTGTGTGTAGGTTTTTGGAGTGTGTGAATGATGCATAGGTCTACTGATGGAGAGAATGGCTAAGTGATTCTCCAAATGGACTAATTTCCCCCACACTTATTTGCATGCACCCTTGATGAAACATGGCTCTCAAGGAGATCGTTTCTCTCAACTTGGGATTCATTCTCTTTCCCATAAGAACTTAGGATAAAATAATTATCCTCACCATAGTCTTTCAGAATATATTATAATATTCATTTGACAACAAGCCCTCTAGATTAGCCCTTTTCCTAGGTTCTTAGCCCTCCCTTTCCATTCATAGTAGAGTTTAGTCCCCCATGTTATTTTATTGTGGTTGGTTTACACGCAATGATGTATTATATTAATTATATAAGTGTTTACATATAAAAAAATAGGTTCCCTGGCCTTTCACATCTAGGCTCTCCAACCTAATCATCACATAAGACTCTTGACGTATAATCACCTGGATCACCAGCCTATAAAACACACTTACAATTCAACTGGGGATCAGTCTTGGGCTATTACATGGCTATGATGATATCATGTTCTTTTGACTATTTCTTTCGACAATGAAATGAAGCAGAGCCCCTTTTAACCACATCTGTGAGTGAAAGAGGCGTTCCCCTTCCTCTGTTTCTTTTGGTTCGCTTGGGTGGAATTTGGTGGTAGTGACAACGACACTGGGTTCATCATCAATAATCTTCTTCCCTCCTAGATTTGATTCGAACTCAGAATATTCCTTTGACTCAGAAGCTTTCATCTCGGCCACCAGTCACTGCTTGGAGCAAGATTCTTGAATCTTTTTTATTGTACCAAGGGATTTTATGGTATTCACACCATTTTCCCATTTCCTTCTTCAAATTCTCATTACCTTTATTGCATTTCATCTTAGACTGGTTTTCCTGAGAGTGACCATCTTTTATCCATCCCTTATTTTGTTGGTTGGGGTCACCTTTTCCCTACTTTGGATGTGAGGAGTTTGCATATCCAAACTCTCACCTCTTCTTCTTAAACATTTTCTCAATCTTGAAATCATATCTATAAGCTATACCCAATGATGTGATGTCTAGAAACTCCATTTCTATTTGAATGTATCTATGTAGACAGTGACTATATTTGAGTACCAAATATCACTCAGAGTCTTTGATACACAATTTGGTGCACATGGTATGGAAAATATTGGTGAAATATGGTACTATCTATTGGCGCAAAAGTGATCAGACCAGGGTCCTTCTCAAGTTACCAACAAAAGGTACAGAAGTAGTCTAGAGTGTTGTCATTTTAATCTTCTCTTGAGAGAAGAATTCTCACCCAAAGCGCAACCGAGACGAGAAAGAGAGAGAAGGGTAAGGAGAACACTTAGATAAATCTCTGAGGTATCAAGATTCAGGTTAGTCTTGTGCAAAATAGATTAAGCTTGTAGTGGATCTGAACATTTCCTAACCGAGAATGAAGAAAATAAAGTTTCTATGATATTCATAAGCATGCTATAACCAGTTAAGTGTATCATACATAAATATAATACAAAATAACATTCAATACATTCCAAAGACTAAATACACATGATATATTCAAAATTTTGGGTCCCCAATTGTATTAATATATTAGGTTCTTCTCACATCTTGAGTCACATATAAAAGTAATCATAGTATTCTTCCTAAGAAGTATGAGACAAGGTTATCTCAATTCCTTTCTCTTTCCAACCTTAGAATGATACAAAAGTCTATTACATTGACAACCCAACTCTTACCCATATCTCAAGACTCGACTAAGCTAACAATAGGAATATAGTAGCAATGACTCTAGCAACCATGAAAATCCCATCCCAACCTTACTAACATATACCCTTAAAACAACAACAACAACCTTTTACAATCATATCAATCTCATATATATAATCCAATCTTGATTTTGCTGGTTGAGAAATCGAGAGTTCTCTCTTCTTCTTGATCTTGTTGCAACTTCTTTGTTCAAAATTGATGTTGTGTTTTCCTTCCAACCATTTTATATTTATTCCTTTAGTCTGTTGTCCAACTCCTCAGTAGCTCACACAACTTCTATTCACCAAAATGAAACTGCAAAATAACTTGCACAACTTCTATTTATCAAAACAAAGGGCCCAACAAGCTTCAACCACAATCCTTGACTCTCCCCGAGTCAAGTCTTCATCTTTTTCGTGGACTCTGGGTTGGCTTGTTGTTCTTCCTTGCCTTCTGGTTCCATATTTTTTCGATTTCCATCTTGGACTGTTTCTTCTTTATCTTCTTCAAATGAAGGGCCCAACTCAAGTACTAGTTCTAGGGATATTTTCTTGACATCTTGGAAGTTGTCCACTTTGTCCTGCCACTTTCTGGAAAGTAGTGAAGCTTCAACAACAAACTATTGGGTGGTGTCTGTAATGCATTATTTTTTCTTGGACGCAACTAGAGAGCTCCATTCTGAATCATCTATGGCATACACTTGATGCATTTGTAGGTACATTGTCTAGACTATAGGTCGTAACTCTCGTAGTTACACGGAAAGGTCTGATGGGTTATTGTAGCTACCATAAAGTGTATGATTGGACAATATGCATGTGGCACATGGGTAGTGATACAGTTCGGATTCTCCCCCCCTTCGACCACAATGGGGGTTCCCTTCATATTTAATGACTTCATTTAATGTAATGGTGGATATTTTTATCTTTTGCAGCTGAGTAAGCAGTTCTAGAAAAAATCATCGGTTAGAATGAAGAAAACAATATATGTCATGGTGCAACAATGCAAACTCTAACGTTATTAACTGGATTAAAGAAATTAATGGAAATTAAAATCTAACTATTGTACATGCTCCCTTGGACTGGAGAAAAATTCCTTTGGATCAATCATGATAAATATAGGGTTTCGGGAGAACACCATTCACCTATGTTGTTTATAGGATACCATCCAGTTGTGCTATCTTGACGACCTCAGAGTGTCATATTTCTGCAACTATGAATGGACCCAACCAATGCATGCACAATTTTCTTGGATGCTTCTGATATCGACTGTCATATATGAGTATTACCTTATCCCCTTTTGTGAATATTTTGGACTTAATATGCCTGTCATGCCAAGATTTATGTCTAGATTTCTCAAGTTTTTGATGAAAATTTGCTAGAAATATTGCTTCCTTAAGTTCTTGCAAGTCTGCAATCCTCTGTGCAATTGATCCATCATTTGTCATGTGTGTAGCCTGTGTTATATAGAGACTAGGGATAATAAAATCTATAGGCACAACAAATTCTTTCCCATAAACTAACTGAAATTGAGTATACATGTGTAGCTTCTTTGTGGTAGTCTTGTAAGCCCACAAGACTACTTGAACTTTATCATCCCATTCTTCCCTATTTACGCAACATACTTTTGTCAGTCCTCTTTCTATAATTTTATTGAATGCTTCCATTGTATTGTTAGCTTGTGGATGGTAGGGACTTCTCTTATGGTGTTGTATAAGGAATTATGTTGTCAACGTTGTGATTGTTCTACTGATAAAGTGACTACCTTGATCACTGGTCAGGATTCTAGGACATCCAAAATGAATGATGACATTCTCAAAGATAAATCTAGCAGTAGTATTTGTCAAATAGTCTTGAATTTCCTCTGCTTCAGCCCATCTTGTGAGGTAATCAATTGTAGTAATGATGTATCTCTCCTTTCAATTCTTAGTTGGGGGGGTTGATCGGTCCACTAAAGTCAAAAACCCACTTCTCAAATTCCTGAAGTGCTCTGATTTGTTGAAGGGGAAATTCATCTTTGGGTGATGTCTTTTCTACCCTTTGGAATATGTCACAAGATATAGCATACTCCTTATCATCTTTAAATAACGTATCCCACCATAATCTACCTTGAATTACCTTCTGTGCAGTAACTTTACCTCCAACATGTCCTCCTGCAACTCCACTGTGGCATTCCCACAGGATATCTTGTCTCTTGTGGTTCAATACACATCTCCTAAGGATGTTGTCTAGTCCCAATTTGTAAAGTTGTCCCGCAATTAGTTGATAGTCTATTGTGCTAACCACCATATGTCTATTTTGGGTTGTGGAGTAAGTTTTAGGGCAAGTCCTTGTACTTTGGAAAAAGAGCAATGTCTTCAAGATACTTAGGGATGGCCTCAATTCAAAATACGTATGCATCTGAGAGCCAATCATCCATTGCTCCACTTCTTTCCCTTGACTCCAAAATGGAAAGGTGATCGGGACCTACATTGCATCTTCCCGGTTTGACAATTACATCGAATGAACACTCTTTAAAGAGAAGTAGCCACCTTCAAATCCTTCCTTTAAGTACTGGTTTATTGACTAGGTACTTCAACATCAAATGGTCAGTAAACAAATTAAAATGAGATCCTAACAAGTAGTGTCTAAAATTTTTCAATGTATAAATCATAGCTATACCTTCCCTTTCGGTGGTTGTGTAGTTTCATTTGACTTGAGAAAGTTTTATGTTGGAAAAGTAGATAGGCTGGTTGATCCAAAAAGATATTTTAAACGAAAATGGTTAAGTTATTTTGCATGAGTTAAAGTATCATTTAGGAAACTGATGAAAGAGGAATAATTAAAGAGGAAAAATAGAATCCATAATATAATATACATATCTAACATAATCATGAAGAACAACAAACCATAAAACACCAATGTGATAATGGAGTTTGACAATCTCACCTACACCTCTGGGACTTTGTCACAGTGGGTGAGGCTTTCTTATTTATGTTCAAATATTTAAAAGTACATCATACCGGTGCCAAAAATGTTACAAACCGATCTATTCTTTTTCTACCAAATCTCTAGAACCCAACAAAATGGACAACACTGAAATCGGATGAACGGAGCTCCCAAAAATGGCCTGCAAAGGTGCTCTCTTCAATGGATTCCCTACATAAAAATGGCTTTGGCTCAACAATCCTTCAGCATAAACCCATTATAAACCTCCCCCTTGGATTCAAGAACCTATGGTTTATATAAGCTTGAAGTTGGCAACAAACTCCCAACTTCTCCCCAAGATCTGGCCTAAAAAAGGGCCCAATATCCCCCCAAAATGACCAAAATCCCACAAAATTGTTGAATAAATCAATTAAAATCTTAATACAAAGTAATAAAACCCAAAAATGACATATAATTAGAGCACAACCCCCGATCCTAGGGCTCCTGGTCATATAGAGGATGGCCATGTGTGCAAGCGGTATGGCCTGGCATGTTGGCCCCCTTACCGTTCGGTTCCTGGTTGTATGCAATACCATATGTCCTTGGTCCCTAGCTCCACATTCTAAACTTTTGGTTATGCCCCTCACATTTATCCATTGGTTACCCCTTCTGGTCGGTGGTCTATCCCGACCGACTGGGGCTAACCCCTTATCTCCCATGCCAAGTGTCAAGGTGGAGACCTTTTCATATGGCAATGGAACTAGACTGCGAGCTAACTCCCATGCGTTGATCGTATAGAGAGCAGGTTATATGGTGAATGGTCATATATGTCGAGGGTTGGGGCTAGGCCCAAACCCTTTTCCGCATAGATATACCACATATAACACTTTCTATATCAGGTTTATCCCTTAGTAATAAAGGACCACCATGGGCAGGTTGGCTAGCCCGGACCTGCCAAGAAACTAGCCCGTATGAGAGGTCACAAGTTCGAATCATGTAGACCATAAAATTTTACCATACCAAGCAATCACTGGAGGGGTGCCATGTGGTAGCCCAAGACTGGGCCACATATCACCACATTATTCACCCAAATAACCTGCCACGTGTCGAGATATCATTCAACCACCTATACCTTCCCAGTCAGCGCCATAGTGCCTTCCATGTGTCGTACCAATGTATGGACCTGCCACGTCAGTCGTACGGACATGCCATGTGTCACCCTTGTAGTGGTGACATGTGTTACTCCCTAACACGTCAACCCATATTCCTACATTAGTGCCAACTGTACCTTTTCACGTCAACTATATGGTCATACAACCTGTACAATTAGCTGCCATGTGGCACTGTACGGACTGTACAATCATCAATATTTTTTTCTTGTTTGACCAAATCAATAGATCGTGATATATTGAGCATACGATGCCTATTTGAGCCCATTCAAGTTGTGTTGGGTTTTTATCAATGAGACCTATGCACATGTCCATTTTGAAGCCATTCTGAGCCCTTTGATTTTTAGGCCTTCCTCGACCCAATTTGGCCCCGAGATCCAATTCTGGATCAGTGGTCCATATTTCCTTCCCCTGGTTTTGCTAGAATGGATCCAAGGGAAATTTTTGATGCATACACATGTACATGGAATTCAATTTCCCAATTGGGGAATTTCAATATAGGTGCAGTACTTAGTTTTTCTTTTAGAATGTTGAATGCTCTGTCACACTCTGGTGTCCAGCGAAATAGTTTAGACTTCTTCAACAATTTTTCGAGAGGTGTGGTGATAGTTTCATAGCTTCTGGTGAACCTGCGGTAATATCTTGTATGTCCTAGTGTAGAGCATAACATTTTATGACTTGTAGGTGTAGGCATGTTCAAAATGACCACAAATTTAGTTGGGTCTATGAAGACTCCTTCCGTGCATTCAATATGGCCTAATAGATTGCCATGTGGTAAAAAAAAATACACTTCCTTAGATTCATAGATATATGCAATTCACAAAATATATCAAACATTAACCAGAGTATCCCTACATGATCTTTTAATAGGTTGTATACCGTCCAATCATCCATGTAGACTTCTAAAAACGTGTGGGTGAACTCTCGAAATGATGTTATTACAATCTGATAGAAGACTGCAGGGGAATTATTTAATCCAAAAGGCATTAAATGGTATGCAAATTATCCCCATTCAATTATGAATGTAGTATTTTTCTTGTCTTCCTCTACGATTATGACTTGATGATATCCTAAAAATCTGTCTGTAAAGGAATACGATTCTTTTCCCACAACCTGATCTAACACTTCATCACTAAAAGGTGTCAGAAACATATCATGCACACATGCATAATTCATACTTATGTAGTCCACATAGACCCAAATGTATTTTGTATATTTCTTTATCTGGATAACGATGGGGCTAATCCACTCTTCTTCTTCGATTGGGAAAACACATCCTGCCGTAAAAACAATTTCCACTTCCTTCTTGACCTTTTATTTTATTCTAGGATTAAGTCGGTATGGTCCATGCTTCATGGGTCTTGAGTTAGGTTTCAGCTCAATTTTCATTTCTTCCATGGCTCCTTTTATACCTTTCATTTATGAGAACTTTTTCAGAAACAATTCCTCATGCTCTCGCAATAGGATGTGTACTTCATTCATAGTTTTTTCATCCCAATAATCTCCTATAGAAGCTATATTAGGATTCTCTACACTCCCTATATTAAATTTATTCAACTTTAGTGGATGGTTATAGGAGCTACAGGTGTGACTAGGTATAGTATCTTGAATCTCTCTACTTCCTTCCATTTGTTTAATGGTTAAGTTTCTAAGCTCTTCTAATTCATCAGGTTTTTCCAGGTCTTTCTCAAACTTATAGCAAGGTACAACTATATTCTCAATTTCAAGACTTAGACTAGAATGAATAAAATGAACATGGTCAACACATACTACTAGACTTGATCTCTTTTTGCAAATGTTAGTAAAAATCATTTCCCTAATTCTTTGAAGGATTATGTTGAGGTTAGGGTACTTACTTGTAAAAGAGAAGTACTTGAAAAATTGGTCTTGTAAGGTCTGCCAACAATTTGTTTGTTTTCTGGTCTCCTCATGTATATACCATGATTTTGGGATTGGACCCAACGAATCTAGAAATACCCAAACCCATAGGTGAGAGTGTACTTACACAACTCTCTACTTCCTTAAGCAATGCTCAATATGCACTTTAGGGTCATACTGTTCATCGAACAGTTGTGCATCTTGAAAATCTATATTCATCTCTTCTTTCAGTTGATCCCTACTTTGGAATCAACATCAGATGGTTTGTTTTGTGTCTTCCCACTCCATAATCAAGGATTTATGGGTGGCCCACCATCTAGAGGGTGTATCTTGCAAGGCTAAGTCAAGAACATAGATCCTTTGATACAATGTTATTTTCTCTTCCATGTTGGAAAGAAAATTGTGTACCTATGAAGTACTATCATATGTTGGGTGTTATTTGACCTTGGTTCCAATCTATCTCATTGATCTAACAGTTGTGCATCGTCTTGAGAATCGTTTGTATGAACCTTGCTGCCAACTATCAAATGCTACTTCTGAATCCTCATCAACAAAATGTATGATTCTCCAACTTACCGAGCCATATGTAGTGGGATTTATGTAATTTGGTCGCATTCCTGCTGTTATGGTGTATAGTTGGTAAAGAGTATCTGACTCCATACTGTGGTCCACTGGTTCAGTGTATCTAGGCCCTAGACATGGATCTAAGGGATGAACTACTTTTATCCCATATGATTCAAATATCATGGTGTCCCTCTTTATATCAATGATTGAATAGTTTTCATATGGCCAATCGATTTCGACTAGAGAAGGGTAGGGATCATTATCTCCCATGATTTCAATTACCTCAAAATCAGTTTTGGTTTTAACTCCCGCAACATCTATTTCCACATTTTCCATCCTTCCTACTGGGAAAATGCAGTATTGGTTTTCCATTCTCAACTGGATAGGGGAATATAGTAACTAAGGTTTTCCCAAATATTCCCAGGTCTTTTTGGGTAGGATTTTGAGATCAGATCCCAAATCTAGCATGACATATTTGACTTCAAAATCATCTAGTTGAGCTTCTAACCTAAATTCTTTTCCTGTTCGCACCTTTCTTCTTTGTATTCTTTGGGTATTGTTCTCAGGGAGGTTGGTCCTTACTATGGCTTCTAGGGTTCCCTCATTTCTGAGTATTAGGTATAGGGTGTTGCACAACTTATTTGTAAGTTGTTCATCCCATAAGATGTCAAACAACAATTGAAACCAAAGATTGATTATACTTTGAGACTTCTCAGGGTGTCTCCTTGGAATTGCAGAGTTTCTAGGTGTCGGTGGTGAGGTAGGGTCTTGCGGAAGGTTATGTTGACATGAAAATTTAGGGGGATTATCCATTATTTATGGAGTGGGGATTCTCTTAAATATTTTTATTACATCTTTGAAAAATAAATTTTGTTTCACAGGGTCATACCTGTCATCCTTGGGAACAACTTTTTGAATATTGGGATGATTGTCTGCATCTTCCCAAGTTTTATCTCCTCCATGAGTAATGATGTTAATATTAGGTAGTTATCCCTCGATTCCCCTTTTTAATTATTAGCTTATGATATTATCTCCTCATTGACAAACCTGATCTTCCCATTTCGCGATCGGTTTTGGGCAGTCTTCAGTTGTGTGCCCATTATTCATGTAGTGAGAGAACCATGGCCTTCTTGGGTGAGGGAAGTCTATGGCCAAGTGACCTTTTTAGTTGTAGTTGTAACATCTACTTGAACCTCTTCCTCCATTTCTTCCTCCTCAGAATCCACCTCCAAACCCACATCCCTGGCCTCTTCCAGGTCCTTGGGGTGTTTCATTTATTTTGAATGTTGTCCAGTATATGTTTTCAACAAGCACGTCAAATGATCTACATTGATTTGTATCATGGGTCATAGATGTGTAGAACTCACAATTTATTGTATTAGGTGTAGTCATGTACTTATGCATAATTGGACACTTCCTCAGCGCATGCATGTGTGTTCAAAAAATATCACATTACTCAATTGACTGAGATGTTTGAGCACCTAAGAAGGTATTGTATAGACCTAGTGTATGGAATGGTGGAGTCGTAGACACCTGTGAAACTCCTCCCATTGGCTCTAGAGAGGGTCCCATCGAATTGTGAGGTGGTCCCATTCCCCTCATGTGTGCACACTCATTTGTTAGATTCTATTTTGTGTAGCATCATGTGCACCAGACTTGAGGTCACCCTGGTCTTGGTATGGTTAATTCTTGAATATTCTTTGTTATCACTGACATTTCCCCCTGAAGTTGCTACAAATTTGCATATACTAGAGGCATGTTCATCGTTAGACTCCCTGGACAACCTGCCATGGATTCGATATTCATCGAGTGTTATAAGGCATTTGTTAAGGTGGTTATTTGTTTTTGCATTAAAGGAATTCTTGTTAGTGGTAGTAGTACATGAATGTACCATTCCCTCTGGTGATATTTGTGAATGGATGCGCTAACCTCTTAATAACATATTTAAATTTCTGACTATATTCCCTTGCATATTCTCCTTCCCTTTGTTGAATCTCCCACAATTCAGAGAGAGATTGTTTCTCTAACTGAGGTAGTTTGAATTTGGTGATAAAATGAAAACGAACTTGACCAAGGGTGAATTCTTGTCCTTTCACTCCTGGTTCGATAGCCTTCATGTACCCTTTGAGAGCACGACCCTTCAAGGTAGTTTGAAACTCTACTAGTTTTTTTTGCATTGAGAGTCCCTCTCGACCTCCATATGGATTCACATAAGAACCAATGTTTCTCTACATCCTCGTCCCCTTTTCCCCAGAATTCTAGATATCTGGCGATCGATCTTCCCATATTTCCATCCATTGTGGTTCTCACTGTTCCTATTAGAATGAAACCTAATGTTCCTGGTTGCGATATGCCTAGGAATCCCAATATCCTCCCAATGTTTACACTTACAGAATGGTCCTGACTAACTAGGTGCGATGGATTAGAAATAACATAAGTAGGCAGTGTATAATTTATAATGGGTATAGAGGACACCTGGGGGATAGGTGATTTGGGGCTGTCTCCACCGACTTTTGGGTAGGTTTCTTTGATTTGGGGGGTCTCGTTTTCTTCCTCTAGAGAAACCTTCTCTGACTGATTCCTGATGTTTATTGATATAGGGGCTAAATTTTCTTGGTCTCCCACAAGGTACATACCTACTTCATCTTCCCTTGATTCTACAAACTCTTCTTCTTGTCCACCCACCTAGGGACTCCTTCCTTTCTATGCTTCTTTCTGCTATAATATTAGACTGACCAATCTTTCTTGTCTTCTTGTCTTCTTACCTTCCTCAAATCTTCCTTCTTTATTTCATCTGTTCCTCTTAATCTGATTTATTTCTGCAACACCTCAGAATGCTTCATTTCTTTCTTTACCATTTCACGCCACCACTTCTCAATTATGGTGGCTCTCCTTAAGGCTCACTCATTTCTTGTTCTCTTTTATTGGTCATGATCCTACCCCATAATCATCCTACCCAAACCTTACATGTTTAGGCTTCCATCTCGGTCAAAGGATTAGTTATCATCCCCTCCTCCATCAAGAATACTTTGATCCAAAGGGGAATTTACCTCAACAGTATCCCTCGTGCACCTTTCTTGAACATTTCTTCTGCCCATGAAAAAGATTGGTGAGTCTCGATTGCGAATCCAATTATATATCCCTCCAAAGTGTTGAAATATTATCTATATCCCAAGTACAATTCTTCTTGACGTGTTATTAGAATTCTATAGGTTCTTATAGCCTATCTTTCCAATGAAATAGTTCTTCCGATAATTTTACCCAGAATATCTCATACTAGTCACTTGATCTTTCTAAGTAAAAGACAAAATCTTTTGTATCCTTCTTACTTTTACCTCGCAACTCTACTTCTTTCCATATAAATGCGTCACAGTTTTTTTCCCACCATTTCCAAATCTTAGATCTATAGATCCGTGGAATCATTCTCGTCAGGGGTTTCATTTTAAAACACAGGTCCTGACAACATAATCATTTTGTTGGCGCAAAAGTGATCAGACTAGGGTCCTTCTCAAGTTACCAACAAAAGGTATCGAATTAATCTAGAGCGCTAGAATTTTCATCCTCCCTAGAGGGAAGAAGTTTCACCCAAAGTGAAACCAAGATGAGAAAGAGAGGGAAGGGTAAGGAGAACACTTAGATAAATCTCTGAGGTATCAAGATTTAGGTCAGTCTTGCGCAAAATAAATTAAGCATGTAGCAGACCTGAACATTTCTTAAACGAGAATGAATAAAATAGAGTTGCGATGATATTTATAAGGATGCTATAACCAATTAAGTGTATCAAACACAAAGAGAATACATAATAATATTCTATACATTCTAAATACTAAATACACAGGATATATTCAAAATTTTGGGTCCCCAACTATATTAACATATTAGGTTGTTCTCATAGCTTGAGCCACATATAGAAGTAATCAGAGGATGCTTCCCAATAAGTATAAGACAAGGTCATATCAATCCCTTTCTCTTTCCAACCTTACAACATTACAAAAGTCTATTACATTGATAGTTTGTCTCTTACCCAGATCTCAAGACTCAGTTATGATAACAATAGGGAGATAGCATAAATGACTCTATCAACCACAACAATCCCAACCCAACCTTACTAACATATACCCTAACAACAACAAAAAACAAAAAAAAACAACAACAAACGTTTAAAATCATATCAGTCTCATATATATAATTTGATCTTGAGTTTGTTGGTTGAGAACCCGAGAGTTCTCTCTTCTTCTTGATCTTGTTGCAATTTCTTTCTTCAAAATTGATGTTGTGTTGTCCTTCCAACTGTTTTCTGTTTCTTCCTTTACTCTGTTGTCCAGCTCCTCGGTAGCTTGCGCAACTTATGTTCACCAAACTGAAGTTGCAACATAACTTGTGCAACTTCTATTCATCAAAATGAAGGGCCCAACACTGTCTGGTCACTTTCTTGACGCATGGTGGCCCATCTTGTGTACTAGTCCTTGTAGCTTCCAACAAATCAGTATCATTCTTTAATGGAATCCATGAAGGAATCCCATGTGGGGGTGACCGCAAATATTTCAGATTCCTCTATGTCCCTTTTCTAAGAGTAAGTATCCCACCGGTCCTTAACATGGGGGATGACCTTGAGGAGTTCAAAAGTAATGTTTTCCCTATTGGACAAATTGTGGACCGAAAAATACCCTTCGAGCAGATTCAACCATTTATCTACAACATCTGCATCTATCCATCCTTCAAATAATAGAATATAAAAATTTACTTATACCTTGAAGAGGGTTTCATGGCAGCTGGATGAAGATGTGTCTCCTATGGGTAGCCACTGAAGGATTTGTGCAAATTTGTCCATCATTTAATTCCTTTGTCACACAAGGGATTCCTGGAGAAATTTTTTAAAAGGATTTCCTGCTCCATCATATTTCTTTTTGTCCCCCATGGGTTTTCGTCAACCTCGGCACGACCGATCTTGCAAAGGCTCGACTGGTTTGAGTCCCAAATTCTTGTACCTAGACCTTGTCAGGGACATGCATGTATAAAAATAAATGAAGAGAAGATCGCTCTGATACCATTGATATGGATTTATGAGTGGAAAAAAATTAATAACAAATTGAATACAATAACACAAAGATACGAAGATTAAGAACAAATATCCAGTGAACAATAACTTCTATTGAATAAATGAAATAAGCTAAAAATGAAAAACTGTAGAACTGAAAACAACTTGCTCGAATGGTGATAGCTATCTCTAAGAAGAGATGTGGCTTCTACGTGCACTAGCTATCTCTAAGAAGAGATGTGGCTTCTACGTGCACCTGTCTTAGAAAAATGATTACAATGAGGCTCTAGAGGCCATTTGAAAATTACTCATGAATGCCAAAAACCTAGATATCCAAAAACCTAAACCTAGGAGATGAAATGCCAAAAGTTATGTGAGCCTTGATGGGTAAGTTGGTACCTCAACTTCCTAGGGTCGTAACTTTTGTATACGACCTTCGGTTTATGTGTGTGATAGCCCATTGAAAAGGTATTTTCTAGAACTACATATTATTCCATAAAAAATTGACTTTGCATACAATTTGATTGTGGAAAGCAAAAAAAACACTGTTTAGGGCCCCAAAACAGCCCTGGAAGTTTAGAACTATGTGATGACATGCAAACATCTAAAATAATCCAGTTGGATTAGGTGGGAAGACACCAATATCCAATTGGAAGTTGTGTAGGGATTTGGACAACCTCAAAAGGGTAGAACCCACAATTACAAAGAATTACAGAAGAATGTGTTGAACTAAAAACTACCAATAGGAGCATGTTGGAATAGGTGGGTGGACACCAATATCCACCTGGATCAATCCTCCCCTCTTAGGAAGTAATGGAATCCATTTTGTTGAGTGCCCCCATTAGGTGAGGAAACTTATGCTGAATTTGGCCCAAGGTAAGCCACTTTCCTTGATGGAGGAGTTGCCCTGCCTTGACAAACTGATAAAGCTAGATCCTCTGTTGGTGAGTTCCCTTGACCTGTGTTTCCACTATCTTATGAATGGATGGATGTTCCATGTAGTCAGGGTTGATCTCCAATGGTGTCAACTATTGTGCGATCTATGAGATCTTTGATGTGGATAATATGGCTGAAGGAGGTCCACATTGAACATTGGGTGCAAGACAAGGAAGGGTGGAGTGTTGATCTCAAAATAATTGCTATCCACATCCTTGGTGATAGTGTAAGGCCCATAGAGAAGTGGGAGGAGCTTCTGATGGGATCTTGTAAGGTGCTCTTTCTTAAAATGTAACGATACCTTTTCTCCCACCTGAAACTGGTGTGGTACCCGATGTTTATCATGGCGTTGTTTGTACTTAGCATTGGATTTCTGTAAAATCTCATGGACCTATTGGCAGATGTGTTGAATCTGCGCAATGAATCTAGTGTATTTTTTAGCCTCGCGATGAACATGGGAATAATCTATATGTGTTTTTGGAATCCCAACCCCACATGAAAGGGGCTATGGAAGGTGGACCTATGGAGAGCCCTGTTGTAGCTATGATAAACATAGGGAAGATTCTCATCCCATGTATGCATATGCTTAGAGTTATAGATGCACAATATGTGCACAATCATCCGATTGACAACCTGTGTTTGGCCATCGATTTGAGGGTGGAAGGTGGTGGATTTAGTGATCTCTATGTCTAACAGTGACCAGAGACTCGACTAGAATGTGATGAGGATCCTGTTGTCCTGATCATAGATGATGGTATGTGGTATCCAAAAATGGACCCACACTCGTTCGAAGAATAGCTTGGTAGTATCTTCCACTGTGATGCTCTTATTGCAGGATTGAGAATGGCCATATTCAAAAATCAATCAACTACCACAAATACACAATCATTGCCTTGCTTGGTGGATGAAATTCTAGACATGTAATCCATTGAGATATATTAACAAGACCTCTCGGGAGTAGGAAGAGGGATGTATAAGCCTTGCTTCTTGATGGTTGTCTTGGAAATGGCACATGCAATGCAAGATATGATATATTTTTTAACGTCCTATCGAAGTTTTTGCCAATAAAAAGGTTTATGTAGAATTTCCATAGTTTTCTCCATGCAAACAATTCCTGCCATCTGACTGTAGTGGGCCTCCCAAATCATCTTTTCATGCTCACTTGTAGGAAGAAAAAGATGGCTCAGATGGCATAACAGTCTTCCCTGAATATGAAAATCAGTGGCAT
This sequence comes from Picea sitchensis, assembly GCA_010110895.2. NCBI lineage: Eukaryota > Viridiplantae > Streptophyta > Pinopsida > Pinales > Pinaceae > Picea > Picea sitchensis. The sequence goes on along the minus strand of SNQJ01S0048158.1, from coordinate 31,207 downwards.
TTGTGCATGTACCCAAAACCTGATAGGTTGTGGCGAAGTCCATATCTTGCTAATAAAGTTGGGGCCACTCATATGCCTCATTCCTACAGGAGTGGAGCATGGTGGTGAGTGTATCCATGCGACGTCGACTAAGGTACTCATCAACATGATTTATTCTCCCTATCTTATACTTTATGTTGAGATGGAACTATTGCAGGTAGGTGGACCACTTTTGATGGTAGTCGTTCTGCAACTTCCCCTATGTCTATATGAACTGCAGAGGATTGTGATCATTGTGGATTATTTTCTCCTTTCCTAGAATGTAATGTTTCCATTGAAGACAAGCTTATATAATGGAATACATTTCCTTGTCATAGGTGGGGTATTTACAGACAATATCTGAGAGTATCTCACTATGGTATGGTACTAAATGACCATGTTGAATGACAACTGCACCTACAACATACTCAGATGCATCAGTCTCAAACTCAAATAGTTGCTTCTTATCGGGTAAGGAGAGTATTAGAGCTAAGCGCAATCGATGCTCCAGATCATCAAATGCTCGTTGTTGTTCCTTCCCCCACGAGAAATTTTCCATGACACCTCCCTTGGTCACTTGGCTGAGGGCCCATGCAATATGGGAGAATCCCAACACAAACCATCGATAGAATTTGGAAAGTCCCAAGAAGCTCTGAAGATCGATTAGTGTGGTCGGGGCTAGCCAGTCATGGATGAATTGGATCTTATTTGGATGAACATGTAATCCATTCTCATCAACAATGTATCCCAAGTATTAGACCCTGTTCATTCCAAAGGAGAGATTTTCCAAGTTGGAATATAGATTGTGTTGTCGCAAAGTGCTCAAAAACAACTGAATATGTTGCATGTGCTCCTCCCAATTTCTATTGAAGATGAGGATGTCATCCAAATATACTACCACAAAAGAGTTTCTGAAGGGTCTCAATGCATCATCCATCAACCTCATGAATGTGGTTGGTGCATTTGTTAATCCAAAGGGAATTACGAACCATTCAAAGAGACCTTCTTTAGATTTGAAATTTGTCTTCCATACATCAGTTGTTTCAATAGGAACCTGGTGGTAGCCAGACTTTAGGTCAATCTTGCGGAAGAAATTCCCCCCCTTGAGTTAGTCAAGAAGGTCATCAATTCTGGGAATTGGGTACCGGTTCTTGACTGTGATTTTGTTTAATACTATGTAATCAATACAGATCCCACAGGTCCCATATTTCTTCTACACTAGTACAATTAGGCTTTCGCAAGGGGAGGATTTGGGTATTATGTGCCCATTTTGAAGAAGCTCTTGGATCTGATTCTTAATTTCATCATTTTCCATCAATGAGTGATGATAGACCATTCTATTAGTAATATCTACACCAAGGGTTAGATCAATTGGATGCTTGAATTGGCAGTATGTCGGTACCCTGGTGAGTGGGGAGAAGATGTCTCTGTAATCTTCCATGATTCTGACTACTTTGTTCTACTACAAAGAGAGGTGTTGTGTAGAAGCCACATATGTGGTGGAAAAATTATGCTTACTATGAGAACAGATCACAAAGAAGACGAACTTCCCAGTCTGTGAAATGACCTTACTACATTTCTTAGCAAAGATTAAACAAATAAAAGTAGGTAGAGCTAGCTCTATTATCATGTACAATTATCTACCCAAAGTAATAATAACATTGTGGGGTCTAGACTCATACACAACATGTCGCTTCCAAAAATATGGTTGTCCTAAAATAACATCAAAAACTTCAAGGAGATAAATATCATACAATACCTAGTCCTTGAAAGGCTTGATGTCGTAGGGTAGACGACACTGTTGGCTGACATGGATATATCCTCCTTGGAGACGACAACCGATTGTGTAAGGTTGTGGGTGTTATGTCATCGGAAAGTCCAGATGCTTGAAGACATCTATTGAGATCAAGTTATTCTAACTTCTTCTATCGACAATGAAATAAAGTGGAGCCTCCTTTACCAACATATCTGAATGATAGAGACATTCCCCTTCCTCTGGTTCTTCTGGTTCACTTGGATGGACTTTGGTGGTAGCGACAATGGAACTCGGTTCAACATCGATCATATTCTTCCCTCCTTCTAGATTTTATTTAGAGTCAGAATCTTCCTCTGACTAGGAATGTTTTAGCTCAACCACCAGTGACTACTTGGAGCGGCATTCTTCAGTTTTGTGATAAGGGATTTTATGGTATTCACACCATTTTTCCATGTCCTTCTTTGACTTCTAATTACCCTTCTTGTGTTACATCTTGGACTGGTTTTCCTGAGAGTGGCCATATTTTCTTTTTCCCTTGTTTTGTGGGATGGGGCCTCCTTTGCCCTGCTTTGGTTGTGAGGAGTTTGCAGATCCAACCTCTCACCTCTTCTTCTTAAATGTTTGCTTGATCTTGACAACATATATGTAAATTGTACCCAATGATGCCATGTACATAAAATCCATTTATGTTTGAATGTATCTATGCATACAACCACGGTATTTGAGCACCAAAATTCACTTAGAGTATTTGATACCCAATTTGGTGTGCAAGGTATGGAAATATTGGTGAAATCTGGTACTGTCTGGTCCCTTTCTTGACACAGGGTGGTCCATCTTGTGTTTTCATCCTTGTAGCTTCCAACAGGGTAGTATTGTTCTTTAATGTAATCACTGAAGGAATCCCATGTCAAGGAGACCGCACATATTGTATATTCCTCTATGGCCCTTTTCTCAAAGTAAGTGTCCCACTAGTCCTTAACATGGGGTACGACCTTGAGGAGTGAAGAAGTAATATTTTCCCTATCAGAAAAATTGTGGACCGAAAAATATCCTTCGAGCATATTCAACCATTTATCTACAACATCCACATCTATCAGTCCTTCAGATAATGGAATATAAAAAATTACTTGTACCTTGAAGGGGGTTGCATGGCCGCTTAATGAATATGTGTCTCATATGGGCATCTGTCGAAGGAACTGTGCACACTTTTCCATCATCAAATTACTTTGTTGCGCAAGGGATTCCTCGAGAAACATTTTAAAAGGATCTCCTACTCCATCATATTTCTTTTCATCCCCCATGGGTTTTTTTTGGGCTCGACATGACCGATTTTGCAAATGATCGACTGGTTCGAGTCCCAAATTCCTGTACCCATATCTTGTCTAAGACATGCACGAAGAAAAATAAATGAAGAGAAGACATATATGATACCACTGATCCAGATTTATGAGAGGAACAAAATTAATAACAAATTGAATACAATAACATAGAGATACGAAGAACCACAACAAATATCCGGTGAACAATAAATTCTGTTGAATAAATGAAATAGCATGAAACTATAAAACTGTAGAACTGAAAACAACTTGCTCGAATGGTGGTAGTTATATTTGTGTAGAGATGTGGCTTCTATGCACATTCATCTAAGCATAATGATTGCAATGAGGCTCCAGAGGCCTTTTTAACATTACTCATGAATTTCAAACTCCTGGACATCTAAAAACCTATCCCTATGAGATGAAACACCAAACTTTATGTGGGCCTCGATGGGTAAGTTGGTACCTCAACTTCTTGGGTTCATAACTTTTGCATACGACCTCTATTTTACACACGTGATAGCCCGTTGGAAAGGTATTTTTGATACCTACACATTATTTTGTTAAACTCTAACTCTATCTATAGTTTGAATGTGTCAAGTCAAAAAGACACTTTTGATGGCCCCAAAACGGCCCTGGAAGTAGAGAAATATGTGCTGACATGAAAACATCCAAAATAAGCTAGTTGGATTAGGTGGGTTGTCACCAATATCCACCTGGAATTTGTGTAGGGCTTAAGACAGCCACAGAAGTGTAGAACCCACAATTACAAAGAATTATAGAAGAATATGTTGAACTAAAAATTGTCAATAGGAGCTAGTTGGAATAGGTGGGTGGCCACCAATATCCACCTAGATCAAAGGTAGACCTCATGCAGGAGGGATAACTATAGGATCCATTCACTTGAAGTGCTAGTGGAAGCTCAAATACATCACTACTCACCTACTCATTCAACTAGGAGGTTTTGTACTTATTAATAGTCAATAAGAAGCCCAAACATGTCTTTTTTTAGGCATCAAAGAAGAATATATAAGTTGGAAATTTTTCAAGGAGATGTGGGAAGCTTAAGCCAACAACCTTTGATTTTGAAAACAAAAGGGGAGATGATATTGAAAACTATTTGTTTGGAATATGAAAATATTTCAAGTTGCATCACTATTCATGTAACCTAGAAGATAGAATTATGATATACCGTTTACATGGAAAATATTCTATGTGGTGGGACCAACTAGAGAAAGTCAATAACATTGATGAGAAAATTATTTATTAGAAGAAATTCTAGAAATAATTCCAATAATAGTATCTTTCAAAACATTACTATGAAAACAATATATAGATATATTTGAATAAAGTTGATGAGAATGACCATGGAATTATATGAAAATAAGTTCTTTGATTTCTTGAGGTATGTGGGATTTATAAAAGAGGAAAAGGTGAAAATATAGAGGTTTCTAAGTGGACTACCATATTTTTATAAAGAAAAAATTCAAGTTGATGAAACTAAGACTCTAGCAGTGACCATTAGAAAATCCAAGTACTTGTATGATAAAGGAAAAGGAAGAGATAATTTTCATAAGTATTGGAAGGATAAGAAAAAAGAGAGAAATCAAATCATAGAAGGAATGTATTCAAACCTCCTTTGAATAGAAACAATCCCTAATACATATCAACAAAATTAGCCTAATAAGGATGAATTAAAAATGGAATACTCCTTGGGAAAAAGGGTTAGGATACCAATAAAATGTTGGGATCCAACATAAATCACGTAGCCTGCAAATATGTCCCTCACAGAAAGATGTAATGAGGATATTTTAAAACATTCAAAAGGCCGATAGTGGAAGACATGGGATGTGGAATATTCCAATGATATGTAGCCCTTGAGATTGTGAGATAGAAAACTAATCGCATATGATTGAGGTGGAAATTAAGATTACAAATCAGCCTATTTCTATTTTTATATATTTGGGAGAAATACATAGTTACTTTCAACATAAAAGGACAAATTTCATTTGATTAAAAGTATTCTTAAAATATCATGGTTGGTTCATCTATCCAATGGAACCAAAAGAAAAGGATTAATGATCTTTTCAGAGGTTGTTGAATAGATCTGAATGGATTGAATACCAATTCTAATATGAATATCATACCATTATGATCTTATGATATACTAATTGGAATTGAATGTGGGAAAAGAATCATGTTTTCCTATATTTCCATAACAACATATTTACATGCCTTGATGAATAAGGAAAGCAAAGAACTATAAAAGGAATTGCAAGAGCCATTTCTATAAGGGATATTTCATCCCTACAACTAAATATATATTTAAAAATAAAGTTTCAAATGTATGCATCTCATGTGGAGGCCATATACAAAATAACATAGGGCCAGGTCTTGAATATTTTCCAATTTTATGAGAGTTTGAGGTTGTATTCAAAGAAATACCAATATTTCCACCAAAAGAGAGGGATCTTGATTTCTCAGTGATTTATTTCCCGAGCTTCCCTAGTATCAAAGACTCCATGTAAAATGAACACACTAGAATTAAAAGAGTTACAAATGAAACTTGAATAATTGTTGAATAAAGTTTACATATTCCCAAGTGTTTTACCTTGGGGAACCAGTACTCTTTGTTTAAAATAAGGATGGAACATTGAGTTCATGCATTGAATCTAGACAACTACATAAGGCCATATTAAGAATAAATACCCTCTACCTATAATTGATCACCTATTTTGGTAGTTAAGAGGAGAAAAAGATATTTTCAAAAATATACCTAAGATCAAAATATCACTAGGTGAGAATTAAAGAACACATTAGTAAGAGAACTTTTAGAACTAGATATGGACATTATGAATTTTTGTTTGTGTCATTTGTATTGAACAATGCACTAAATATATTTATATGTGCTTAATGAATATTTATATTAAAACTATTTGGATATATTCGTCATTGTGTTCTTGGATGACATACTTATCTATTCAATTAGGAGGAAGAACATGAACATCAGGTGGTACTACAATTGGTAAGTGAGCATCAACTATATCTTAACACAGTACTATTTTTATCAGAGAGGGATCCATTGTTTAGGGAACTTATAATTTTAGAGGAATGATAATGGATGCGAGAGAGAAGATTGATCCATTAGAGAATCACCAACACTAAAGAGTGTTTGAGAGGTCAAATGATTTATGGGATTACCTAGATAATACAAGAGGTTTACATAGATATTTTTCTAAAAAGATTGCTAGATCTCTCATCACTTATTTTAAAATAAAAGAATAGCTAAATTTTAGTGGACATCAAAGCATGAATACATTTTCCATCTCTTGAATGTGTTACTTACCAGTGCACCTATTTTGGTGTTTATCCAAAAGAACATTTGTTTGTATGCATAGATGTATGCAAAGAAGGAGTGCAGGTGAGTCCTTACTCAGAATGGACATGTCATTATTTATGACTCACAGAATATTAAATAAAATGAAAGGTATTCCACATATGATTTGGAGCTTGCAACCATATGACAAGCATTGAAAATGTGGAGCATTAGTGTGGGAAAAGAAATTTGAATTAAGGATGAACCATGGTAGTGCAAAATAATAATTGTTTTCGAGCAACCAACTTTAAATTCCAAACAAACAAGATGGTTAGCAACCAACTTTAAATTCCAAACAAACAAGATGGTTGTAATTTTCAAGTGAGTATCACTATGAAACAAATATATCAAAAGGAAAAAAGAATAAAGTTGTCGATGCACTCAGTGGAAGTGTACATACTATGCATGCTACATCCATTAGTATGCATAGCTCAATTTTAAAGGGTATAATTTTAGAGGTTACTATTGCAAACCAACATTACCAAAACTTAAAATAAATATTATAGTAGAAATGTGTACAATAGAAATTTAAAGATTATAATATGAGAGAAGATGGAATACGTATGCATAAAAACAAAGTTTATGTTCATAATTTCAAGGAATTTAGGAATCTATTATTAAGATAAATGCATAATGTTCCATATGTCATACATCCTAGTTACCATAGAACAATTGTAGCAATAAGAAGTGAATATTGTTTTCTAGGAATGAAAAATGATGTGGCTGATTAGATTTCTAGTTGCATGCAATGACAACGAGTGAATGCTAAGCATAGACACCCAAGAAGTTTTCCATAGCCATTTCCAATCCCGGATTGGAAATGGGAAGTGGTAACCATTGATGATATCACTAAGCTTCCTAGGATAACAAGGAAACATGATTCAATAAGAGTGGTGGTGGATAAGTTGATCAAGGATTCTCATTTTATCCATTGAAACTAAATCATAAGGAAGCTAATATTGAATAAATTTACATGAAGGAAATAAGGAAATTATTTGGTTGCATGGAGTACCTAAGGAAATTGTCTCAAACAAACATCCAAATTTTAATTCAAATTTTTTGGAGAGGATAATTTAAAGGATTGCATACAAATATAAATTTTAGCACAACATGTGTTGGTTAGATATTTCTTTCACTTCTTGGGTTGACACAGGTTTAGATTTGAACAAGTTTCCAACAAAACCCTCTAAAACTATTGGATTTATCTAGTAAACTTGAGAGGAAGCGTTGTGCATAGGTACACAATGTAGTCTCCTCAAGATGGTCATAGGTGTGCAATACCAGGTGGTTGCATTCTAGGAATGCATGGAGTCTGTGGTGAGTATTCCACCTTTCTTTTTTCCTTAAACTTGTTCTTGATTAAAGTATTTCTAGGTTTCATTCATTTATGTTTTGGCCTTATGCATGCATGATAATAAATCCATTTAATCATTCATTCATAATCTAGAAATTAAAATAAAGCAAGGAATTCAAGAAACATCACACAATAAAGCAAGGAATTCAAGAAACATCACACATAACACAAGTTTTATCGCGGTTCACCCCCTCCTGGGCTACATCCAAAAATATTTGGCTTCTCCACTCTTTTATTTAGTTTGTTGTAAAATATGGCATTGCACACATTACATCTTCAATCATACAATCATTATGAGGTAAGGAACCTCTGTGAGGTGGACTAGATCACACCAGGATCCTCAAACTCTGATCAATCCCTCAAAATATAGCTTATTTGACTCTTCTACAGCTCAACAACTTTCAACAACAATAAAAAATATTTAGCCACTTCACCAATAATAACCAAACCGGACATCTAAACTAGACCTCCTAGGTCCATATTTATACTATTTTTTAGGCTTATAGTCGTTACAATCATTTTCAAAAACCCTAACCCTATCATGGTTAGGATTTCATGCCTCCTCGCCACGTGGATTTTTCTCTTGCATGTTGTTTTTCCTTCTTTTTCTGCATGTTTATTTCTTGCCACTTGTTACATGTGCTCCAAGATTAGGTATTTCCTTCCAAAAATAGATCTTTCCTCAAAATAGGCATGTGACCAACATGCCCCCAACACTAACATGTGGCTCCTTCCGAGCCACTCAGGTGATGTACGCTCCCTAAACAACCTCTACCAATTTGTGAAATTTTCCTTCTAATTCTTCCCCTTTATCTCTAGCTTGCGCAATTTTCCCAATGAGCTCTTCTATCCTCTACATTGTAATATGTTTCTTGAGAGACTCTGCACTCTTAGCATGACCCTAATACATTCTTGTATTTTCCTTCTCCAGTTTCACAATTATTTTTGTTGCTTGGTCTTGGAGAGTTTCTAACTGGGATTTCCTCGCCTACTTATTATTATATGGAGTCTTCAATTCTATCTGCAAGGTCTTCATCTCTTGTTCTCCTTTCACTTTCTCTATAATGCTCATGGACTTTTTCCGCTCCTTCAACTCCTAGATTGCAATGCTCATTTCCTCCTCTTGTTGGTCTAGTTGTTGGACTCTATCATCTTCCTCCAACATCACCCATAGCTGCGTGGTCCTATCTAAATGTTGTGTGACATTTTCATCTTCTTTCTCCATCATCTCCACTTGCAGGAATGCCTATTTTTCCCTTTCATCCATAACTTTAGGAGGAGGAGTCGGGGTTATTTTTTCTTTAATTTCCTTGATCTCCTTCTTATAGTCCTCAAGCATCTGTGCGATGATTTGGATTTGTTCTTCCAAATTTCTCACGACTACTTGTTTGAAGACTTCCTTCATCTTTTTCTATAATTTTTCTGCATGCTAATTCTCTTCTTGTGTCTCCATCTTTACCTGCTTGACCACCAGTTCTAGTGCATCCTTTCCATTTATGGTTTCTCACAATTTTGTTGCATTTGTTCTAGGTCACGATAGCACTTCCTATGAGACACTGACTTGCAGTCTATACAATGCCTTTCTTGGTATTTGAGATAATACCAATTGTACCTCTACCAAGTCTTTGAGTGGTTTCTAGGCTATGGTCTCGTCAACCTATAGCATATTTGTTGTGTTAGAAAAAAGTATCGCGGAGCAATAAAATAAAACAAAAGTGGAAATAAAACACAGAAGATACACAATAAAATAGAGACATAGATATATGTGGTTCACCTAATGTGGACTACATCCACCAGAGAAATTTCCAGGTACTTCCTTTATTATCCAACAAATGAAGGCATACAACCTACAACACACCCACTGTAACTTCCTCTTTTTTCTCTCATAGTATCCTCACTCAAAATACAATACTCACAATGATACATAGTCACAATACATTTCCCTCATAAAAGAGGGTTTCCTTCTAGGGAAAGAAACCCTATCATAAGTTCTACCATCATATCTATAACCTTATAATGAATGGTCCATGTTTAGTATGAAATCACAATATACATTTACAAGGAAATTTTTCCTTCAGGGGATTTTCCCCCAAACCCCCATCGGGGAACGCTATCCCTCGAACCCTCGTTGGGGACCCTCTTGCCCCCGGACCTCACAGGAGGAGAAATCTTCCCTACACTCCCCTGCGTAGAGGAGTTTACATTCTTCTAGGGTGTAAAGTCTTCATGGGTTATAAACATGGTTGAAAACAAATGCCTCTAAATCATGAAGATAATCATGCTCCACAACCAACAATCTCCCACTTGGAGACTAATATCAACAACTCCATCATTGTTGTATCTACCAGACTATGATCCTTTTTGGACCTGGAAAATTTCTCATCTTCACCTTCATGCTTGAAGACCAACTGAAGCTGAGCAAAAACTTAATTTCTCCCTAGTTTTTCCCTTTGTTAACATGTATGTAGGATTCTGGCCAGTGTGTATCTTTTCTAACTTCAAATTTCCATCGTACAAAATGGATCGTATGAAATGGTACCTAAGCTATATATGCTTAGTCTTTGAATGGAAGGTTGATTTCTTTACAACATGAATGGAATTATCACTGCCATAATACAACTTGCTATTATCTTGCTTCTTTCCCAATTCCTCCATAAACCTCTGCAACCAAACCATTTATTTACTAGCCTCCGTAGCAGCAACATACTCTGCTTTTGTTGTTGAAATTGCAAAAACCTTTTGCAGTTTGAAATCCAACTTATTATTGTTCCACCTATAGTAAAAACATACCATGTTGTGCTCCTCCTGCTATCTTTATCACCTGCCATATATGAATCAACATACCCCTATAGAACAGTGTATGCGCCTCAAAAACATAATGCATGAGTAGAAATACCTCTCAAATACTTGAGAATCCACTTTATTTCCTCCCAATGTTCTTTACCTGGATTGTTCATATACCTTCTCACAATGCCTACTACATGTGCAATATCTGGTCTTGTGCAAACCATCACATACATCAAGGTGCCAATTGATGATGAATACGGGAACTTGGAAATGTATTCTATCTCCTCTTGTGTCTTGGGACACATTTCCTTAGTTAATTTGGAATGGTTGGCCAAAGGTCTACTAAAGGGTTTTGCATTCTACATTCTAAACCTCTCCAACACCTTCTACATGTACTTACCCTGAGTCAATGTCAATTTGTGATTTTTCCTTTCTCTTGTTATTCTCATACCAAGTATTTTCTTTGCATCACCCAATTCCTTCATCGCAAATGAATTGTCTAATTTCTTCTTGAGAAAATTTATATCCTGCATATTAGACCATGCAACAAGCATGGCATCTACATATAATAGCAAGATAATATAGCTTCCATTTTTTAGCCTTTTAAAGTAACATGTCTGTTGATTTTGGCTAGTGTGTATCTTTTCCAACTTCAAATGTCCATCTTCCAAAATGGATCGTATGAAATGGTACCTAAGCTATATATGCTTAGTATTTGAATGGAAGGCTGAGTTCTTTGCAATATGAATGGAACTCTCACTGTCACAATACAACCTACTATTCTCTTGCTTCTTTCCCAATTCCTCCATAAACCTCTGTAACCAAACCATTTGTTTACTAGCCTCCGTAGCAACAACATACTTTTCTTTTGTTGTTGAAATTGCAACAAACTTTTGCAGTTTGAAATCCAACTTACTATTGTTCCACCTATAGTAAAAACATACCATGTGGTGCTCCTCCTGCTATCTTTATCACCTGCCATATATGAATCAACATACCCCTATAGAACAGTGTTTGAGCCTCAAAAACATAATGCATGAGTAGAAATACCTCTCAAATACCTGAGAATCCACTTTATTTACTCCCAATGTTCTTTACCTGGATCGTTCATACAACTTCTCACAATGCCTACTGCATGTGCAATATCTGGTCTTGTGCAAACCATCACATACATGAAGGTGGCAATTGATGATGAATACGGGACCTTGGACATGTATTCTATCTCCTCCTATGTCTTGGGACACATTTCCTTAGTTAATTTGGAATGGTTGGCCAAAGGTATACTAACGGGTTTTGCATTTTGCATTCTAAACCTCTCCAACACCTTCTACATGTACTTACCCTGAGACAGTGTCAATTTGTGATTTTTCATGTCTCTTGTTATTCTCATGCCAGGTATTTTCTTTGCATCACCCAATTCCTTCATCGCAAATGAATTATATAATTTCTTCTTGAGCACATTTATATCCTACATATTATACCATGCAACAAGCATGCCATCTACATATAATAGCAAGATAATATAGCGTCCATTTTTTAGCCTTTTAAAGTAAACAAAATGATCAGAATTACATCTACTATAACTATGTTCTCTCATAAACTTGTCAAACTTCAAATACCACTGCCTTGGATCTTTCTTTAGGTCATATAATCTCTTCTTCAATGAGAATACCAAAGTTTCCTTCCCTTTTATCTCATACCCTTATGGCTACTACATATAAATATCTTCCTCCAAAGCCCCATTGAGAAAAGTTGTTTTTACATCTAACTATTCAAGATGCAAATATTCTACTACCACAAGACTTAAAATAGTCCTAATTGAATTCATTCTAACAACAGGAGAAAATATTTCATCAAAATCTATACCTTTCTTTTGTGCAAACCCCTTTACAACAAGTCTAGTCTTGTACCTCTTTTTTCCTCCATATTCTTCCTTCAACTTGTAAACCCATTTATTCTTCAATGCTCTTTTTCCTACATGCAACTGAACCAAATCCCAACTATGGTTATTTACCAGAGAATCCATTTCCTCTTTCATTCCTTGCTCCCACTTCTTTTTAGTTTCTACTTGCATTGCCTCTTAATAATATTCTTGTTCACCAAAATCAATCAACAATAAATAATACAATGAAGGAGAGTATCATTACTTAACTTGGTATATATTATAACAATGCTTGCAATATTTTGAGGTACATGTTGCTCCTGTTGTCGTACATTTTGATTTTCTGGTACCTTTGGAATTTTTTTTCAGTGATCTCATCAAGAACTGTGTATTCTGGTTTTTCTTTCTCATGTATCTTTCTCTGCACCCGATATTTTTACATGACCTTCTCATTGAATATGATATCTCTACTCCTAATTATTTTGTGTTTTTCATAATCCCATAAGCGATAACCAAAATCATTAACACTGTATCCAATAAAGGTACACTTCTTGGATTTTTCCTCAATCTTTATTCTATTTTCTTTATCAATATGGACAAATGCTTCACAACCAAAAGTCTTCAAAAAAGAATATATTACCTTTTTACCTGTCCATTCCTCCTCTGGAATTACACCATCCAAAGAGATTGAAGGTCCTCTATTTATTAAGTAAACAACACTATATAGAACATCTGCCCAGAATTATAACGGAAAACAAGCATGTAATCTCATACTCCTTGCATGCTCCATGATTGTCCTATTCATCATTTCTGACACATCATTTTCTTGTGGTGTTTCTGGAACTATCATCTCTCTACGAATCCCATGGTATGAATAGTAATCATCAAAATCATTGCTGCAATATTCACCTCCATTTTATTATCTGAGACACTTCAACCTTTTTCCTATCTCATTCTCAACCAAATATTTCCATTTCTTAAAAGTATAAAAAACATTATATTTTTTTCGAATGCAAAAACCCAAGTTTTTCTAGTTGCATCATCAATAAAAGTAACATAATAATGAGAGCTACCAAGACATGATACCTGAGCTATTCCCCATACATATATATGCACAAGCTCTAACCTTTCACTCTTCTTTTATTTTCCAACTCTGAGAAATATGACTCTTTTTTTTTTCCATAAACAAAATGCTCACATAAATCCAATATACTACCCAATACTCAGAAATATTATCTACATAAAGAATCAAAGCATCTTGTAACACATCACCTGTTACATTTTCTTCCTGATTTTTCTCATGTTGTCCATTTCTGTGTTTCTTTGGATCCTTGTAGTCTTTCTTTATATGTCCTTTCTTCCCATAATTCCAACACTTTATCATTCCCAGTCTAGATTTGGATCTACCCTTCCTAGAATTCCCATGGTTCCCTGAGCCATTTCCTCTATCCTTTTGTCTTCCCATATTCTCCATGTTTAATGCATTACTTGATGTCTCACTTGTGCTTTTCCATTGCATTTCCTTGCTAAGGATAACACCAACACCATCATCAAATTTTAGAGCATTTGAACTAGATATAGAGTTACTTACAACCATGACCAAGCCATTCTAGCTTTCTAGCAATGAGCACAATATTAGAAGATCCCTGACCTCATCATCAAAGTCCACTTTTATAGAACTTAGCTGATTAGTAACCGTATTAAATTCATTTAAATGATCTGCAATAGACCCACCTTCTGAAATATTCATATTAAATAATCTCTTAATTAGAAATACCTTATTGGACATTGAAGTTTTTTCTTACAGTTTAGAGAATGTGTCCATCAAATCCTTTGTTATATTTTATTTTGAAATATTTAAAGCCACTGACGTTTCCAGGCTCAACCGTATCATTCCTAGTTCCTTTCTGTCAAGAACCTCCCATTCCTTGTCCTTCATGGTCATCGACGTCTTTGTTGTTCCACCCAGTGGTAGGAATAGATCCTTCTTATATAAATAATCTTGCATATGCATCTTCCATAACTGATAGTTTTGGTCATTAAATTTATTGACCCTAAACATTCCATCTTTTTCCATTTCTCCCAATCAAACAAGGAACCCTCTTTTTCTGTGAGTTACCTTTCACTCTGATACCAATTGTTATAAAAGCATGATCGAGGAGCAATAAAATAAAACAAATGTGGAAATACAAAACAAAAGATACACAATACAATAGAGATACATATATACGTGGTTCACCTAGTGTGGGCTACGTCCACCAGAGAAATTTCCAAGTTCTTCCTTTATTATTATCCAACAAATGAAGGGATACAACCTACAATAAACCTGTTGTAACTTCCTCTTCTTTATCTCACAGTCTCCTCACTCAAAATACAATACTCACAATGATACATAGGCGCAATAAATTTCCCTCATAAAATAGGGTTTCCTTCTAGGGAAACAAACCCTAACATAACTTATATTGTCAGATATTAGACCTTATAATGAATGGTCCATATTTACTATGAAATTAAAATATACATTTACAAGGCAATTTTTCCTTCGGGGGCTTCGCCACTGAATCCCCGTCGGGGGCCTGCTTCAACCCAGATCCTACAAGAGGGGAAATCCCCCTTCATGCCCCCATGTAGAGGAGTGTACTTTATTCTAGGGTGTAAAGTCTTCATAGGGTACAAACACCGTTGAAGAAAAAGGCCTCTGAATCATGAAGATAATCAAGCTCCACAACCAACATGTTTTTATTTGGAAGCTCAGACTTTCTTGCGCTACGGTCTGGATGGTGTATTCTTCATTCTGCGTGGTCATGTATTATTATTTTGTCACTCGGGGGATCGGTTCTATTCCCCTTTCTTGTCTTTGTGCTACTTTTATTTGATCTAGGACCTAATTTATATCATCCAACTAATTATGTATCCTTCCTCTTTGGTTCTCAGCCTCTTCAAATTCCTCCACTATTGACATCATCCTCGGTGATTGTATATCCTGGGATTTGTTTATGGGACTTGGCTTACTTGTACAACCCCCCTGTATGTATAATTGGTCGGTTGGGTGGCCCTATTTCTTGTGGAGTAGCTACTGAAGGGGTTTCCCGTTTCGTTGTGTCCCCCCTTCCTTGTTCTTCCTGCATCGGGGCATTGTCGTGATTTCCTATTTGTACATCCTTATTTGGAGCACTTCCCTTCTTCTGATGCACTGGATTTTAACCTGGATTCACCTGCTATGTGGGTTTCTTTGTCATTTTCCTACCTCCTGCAGGTGTCTTGGATGACCCTACTTTGACTTTTTTTTCCCTTGGCCACGTCCTTGGTGAAGACTAGGATCTTCTAGTCGGCCTGCCAATCTCTCATTTTCATTTCAACTTTGTCTGCATTGATTTAGTATCGAAGTTGTAGCCATTCTTTCTCTGGATCCTTGCACACATGAATCCACATGTTGTGTCGGGTATCCCTAAAATTGGCTATCCCTTGATATTGCATGACCACTTCCGAAGTTATCCTCCAAGTGTTGGCTATGTTTTCTTGAATGTCGCTAAGATATCGAGAAAAGGTGTTGGAATTGCCACTTCTTCACTTGGGGTCTAAAGTTCTTCCCATCGATGTGTATTGTCTTGCATGACAACATCCTACTATGTTGCAAAAGAATGGGTTGGGAGGCTCCTTCCATGTGATTAAGGCTATGAGGATCATGAGCCAGGAGTAGTGGAACTCTATTCCCAAATCCTGTGCATCCTTGGAGTTACCTAGGAATAGGTTTAGTAAGTACAGGACCCAACTGAGCATGGTTCCATTTGTGCACTGTTTTTCTACTGCAACAACCCCTGTTGGGACCTCCTCCTTGCGGAATTTGTGTAATATCTTACATGCCATTCATTTTGTGTCCATCTTGGTGGCTGCGTCACTGATCCATTTTATGATTATTCCATGCAATACTCTTTCCATCCCATATTTCTTCTTCATTTCTTTTGTGAGAGCCTTTTCTTTGGTTTTATCATCCATGTATTGTGTGAGACTCTCACCATTTGATGCCATACCTATGATGAATTCAATCATCTCTAACTCGATGGAGACAGGTTCTTCTAACCATAAAAATCCTCCATAGAGGACTACAATCAACTACTTGATGTAGTTTTTCACCTCTTCCCCCCTGCAAAAGTGGGGAATCTCTACCAAGTTCAGGATCCCTGTGTTTTCTAGGCCTTCCACCCATTTCTTTGGTTGTAGTATTGGATCTCCAAATGGCCTTGTGCCTAGTCTCTCCATGTACACCTGCTGCACAAATTCTGGGAATTTGTTGGTGTCAGACACATCGTGGTCTGCGCATCTTATCCTTTCCACACAACCCAATAGAGTTTGTGTGGAATCCATCCCTTTTGGAATGCGTGGTAAAACAATTGAGGCATTAGAATGCTTGCATGGGGATCGCACAATGCGTTGTTTGCCCTTTCTTTTTACTGATACTCTAGAGGTCCCAACCTCTAGTTCTCTGTCTTAGGTGCCTGACTCTGTCTTCTTTGTGATGTCTTCAATCTATACTTCTTCCTATTGCATGGACCCCATCACAGGTTGTTGTCTTGGCCCTTTAGAATCTGTCCTTTACTTGTCACCACCATTCATTATGTGGGTTGCTTCAGTCGTGGAAGGTTGTTGTGGGATGCCTATGGATAATGGTTCATGACCCTTTGCATTGTCATGCGATTTGGATCAATCTTAGCTATCTTTGGGGCCTATTATTCTTCCTCTAAAAGTGTCATGTTCACTGGTTCGACCTGCAATGAAGGAATTGCATCGACATCGATGACTCCCTCTCTTTGTGTAAATTCCTCCTCCACCTTTGTGGTTTCCTGTGGTGACCCATGGCTGCTGCATGTTTTTCGTGTTTTTTGGCTTGGTGTGTCGACCTTTGGAGGTGTCATTGTGGGTAATTCTTTCTTTCCCCATTAATCTTCGGCTGCTTCAATCTCTGCACTCACTTGTTCACCTCTCATTTTCATTCTCCTTAGCTTTGTGAGTTTAGAAATTCACAATAAGTTTTTTGGCCCATGTTTTCACTTTATATAGAGGGAATAATGTATTCCCTGAATCTTCTCAGAGAATATTCTTTGGTTGTTATTAATGCGTTGAATCTTGTCGAGTACACTTCGTTTAGTTTCATAAATGCCCAATTCGCAACTTTTTTCTCCAACAACTAGTTTTTTCTTTTCCAACTATTGCCGTGTTCTTTGGTGCACTGTACGTTTTTGGTGTGTCATACATTTCGACTATGACTATCCCTCAATGTGAATTGTTTGTTTCCTATCAACCATATGCTGTGTGCAGTCACTTTTTTCCTTTGTCATGTTGATTCCACTATCTTATATGCGTGATATTTCCCCATATTTGGTATTTTCTTTCTTTTCTACTTTTTTTCTTCCCTTTTCTACTTTTTTCTTCCTTTTTATGAGTTTTCTTTCCTAATATCTACTATAGTACACTATATACATGCCTTCCTCACTGCATTGTAACTTTTAAGGATTAGTAGGTCGACTGTCCCTATACATTTCCAGTCGACTACTGTTGATCATTCCTTTCATTTCTATTCCTCCCAAGTATTTTAGTTTCACAAATTCCCCCATCTATGAATTGTTTTACTTCATATGGCCCTATAAAATGCATTCTAAACTTACCAGGATGTTGGGAAAATTTACTGTCATAGAGAAAAACTAGGTCTTCCTCCTTGAAACTCTTCTTTTTAATATGTCTTTCATTCCAGGCTTTGTCTCTTTCTTTCTATTATTCCTATTGAAATCCTGCCAGAATCCCATCCTCTTCTACTTCCATTAATTAACCTAACCTTTCCTATACTGTGCCTATTTCAGTCATGTTGGTAATTGAACTAGGTACCAAAAAATTCCAATGGAACCACTGCTTTCTTCCCATACCCTAGTCTAAATGGTGTCTGTACTGTCAATGTTTTACATGTGGTCCTATATTCCCATAGTACTTTCGGTATCTTCAAGTCCCAATCATCCCTATTGACATTGCATATTTTAGTTAGAGCATTTTCCAAGATCTTATTAAAAGATTCTACTGTTCCATTTTCCTGAGGATGATATGGTGTACTTTTATGGTGATAGACTTCAAACTCCTCACTCATAGCCCCGATGATATCATTAATAAAATGAGTTCCCTAGTCACTCATCAGAATCCTAGGACATCCAAATCTGGTGATCACTTTCTCAAACAAGAAGTGGGTTGTTGTTTTTGCGCTACAGTCTTTGACTGGTGTTGCTTATTCCCATCTTGTTAAGCATTCCATTGCAGTAATGATATATCTAGCTCCTGGCCTTTTTGTTGGTGGATTAATAGGTCCCAAAAAGTATATATCCCATTTTTCAAATACCTGTAGAGTCGCTTGTGTCCTTAGAGGCATCTCATCCCTTCTGTTGGGTTTTCCAACCCTCTGCCAAACATCACATTTCTTGCAATATTCCTTGGCATATTTATGGATTGTTGGCCACCATAATCATGCGCACAATAACTTTTGTGCGATATATTTACCTGCATAGTTTCCTCCAGCTATACCTTCATGATATTCCACTAGATATATGGTCCTTTCATGTTCCAATACACACCTTCTCAAAATGCCATCTGCAACCATTTTGTATAAATGTCCTGTAATGAGTTGATAGTCTACAACTTTGACTACAAATTTTTTCTTCTGTGTAGTCATAAACTATTGTGTTGCAACCCCTGTACTTAAGTATTCAACAATATCATCGAAATATTCATTGGCTACTTGTACTGAAAATAATTGTGCATCAGAGAAGTTGTCTTCCAAGTTAGTAGGTTCTTCTCCATTAGTTACACTTGACAGGTGATTAGGTCCCATGTTCAACTTCCCTCATTTGAATTTCACTTCAAAATCAAATTCTCAGAATAACAATAGCCATCTATAGATTCTCTTCCTCAACACTGGCTTGTTGACTAAATATTTGAGGGAACAATGGTCTGTGAACATTTTAAAGTGTTTACCCAGTAAATAGTGCCTAAATTTTTTAAGTACATATACCATGGCTAGGCCTTCTCTTTCTATGGTGTTGTAA
>SNQJ01S0048158.1:0-11586 GCA_010110895.2 Picea sitchensis | reverse complement strand
CTCTACATTGTAATATGTTTCTTGAGAGACTCTGCGCTCTTAGCATGATCCTAATACATTCTTGTATTTTCCTTCTCTAGTTTCACAATTATTTTCGTTGCTTGGTCTTGGAGAGGTTCTAACTGGGATTTCCTCGCCTACTTATTATTATGTGGAGTCTTCAATTCTGTCTGCAGGGTCTTCATCTCTTGTTCTCCTTTCACTTTCTCTTTAATGCTCATGGACTTTTTCTGCTCCTTCAACTCCTAGATTACAATGCTCATTTCCTCCTCTTGTTGGTCTAGTTGTTGGAATCTATCATCTTCCTCCAACATCGCCCATAGCTGCGTGGTCTTGTCAAAATGTTGTGTGACATTTTCATCTTCTTTCTCCATCATATCCACTTGCAGGGCTTCCTATTTTTCCCTTTCATCCATAACTTTAGGAGGAGGAGCCGGGGTTATTTTTTCTTTAATTTCCTTGATCTCCTTCTTATAGTCCTCGAGCATCTGTGCGATGATTTTTATTTGTTCTTCCAAATTTCTCATGACTACCTGCGCATTGTATGGAATTATTTTGAAGACTTCCTTCATCTTTTTCTATAATTTTTCTGCATGCTAATTCTCTTCTTGTGTCTCCATCTTTACCTACTCGACCACCAGTTCTAGTGCATCCTTTCCATTTATGGTTGCCCGCAATTTTGTTGCATTTTTTCTAGGTCACGATAGCACTTCCTACACTACACTGACTTGCAGTCTATACAGTGCCTTTCTTGGTATTTGAGATAATACCAATTGTACCTCTGCCAGGTCTTTGAGTGGTTTCTAGGTTATGGTCTCGTCAACCTATAGCATATTTGTTGTGTTATAAAAACAGTATCGCGGAGCAATACAATAAAACAAAAGTGGAAATAAAACATAGAAGATACACAATAAAATAGAGACATAGATATATGTGGTTCCCCTAATGTGGGCTACGTCCACCAGAGAAATTTCCAGGTACTTCCTTTATTATCCAACAAATGAAGGCATACAACCTACAACACACCCACTGTAACTTCCTCTTTTTTCTCTCACAGTCTCCTCACTCAAAATACAATACTCACAATGATACATAGTCACAATACATTTCCCTCATAAAAGAGGGTTTCCTTCTAGGGAAAGAAACCCTATCATAAGTTCTACCATCATATTTGTAACCTTATAATGAACGGTCCAGATTTAGTATGAAATCACAATATACATTTACAAGGAAATTTTTCCTTCAGGGGCTTTTCCCCCAAACCCCCATTGGGGAATGCTGTCCCCCGAACCCTCGTTGGGGGCCCTCTTGCCCCCGGACCTCACAGGAGGAGAAATCCCCCCTACACTCCCCCGCGTAGAGGAGTGTACATTCTTCTAGGGTGTAAAGTCTTCATGGGTTATAAACATGGTTGAAAACAAATGCCTCTGAATCATGAGGATATCATGCTCCACAACCAACAATCTCCCACTTGGAGACTAATATCATCAACTCCATCATTGTTGTATCTGCTAAACTATGATCCTTTTTGGACGTGGAAAATTTCTCATCTTCGCCTTCATGCTTGAAGACCAACTGAAGCTGAGCAGGAACTTAATTTCTCCCTGGTTTTTCCCTTTGTTAACATGTCTGTAGGATTCTGGCCAGTGTGTATCTTTTCCGACTTCAAATTTCCATCTTCCAAAATGGATCGTATGAAATGGTACCTAAGCTATATATGCTTAGTCTTTGAATGGAAGGCTGATTTCTTTGCAACATGAATGGAACTATCACTGTCACAATACAACCTGTTATTATCTTGCTCCTTTCCCAATTCCTCCATAAACCTCTGTAACCAAACCATTTATTTACTAGCCTCCATAGTAGCAACATAATCTGCTTTTGTTGTTGAAATTGAAACAACCTTTTGCAGTTTGAAATCCAACTTATTATTGTTCCACCTATAGTAAAAACATACCATGTGGTGCTCCTCCTGCTATCTTTATCACCTGCCTATATATGAATCAACATACCCCTATAGAACAGTGTATGCACCTCAAAAATATAATGCATGAGTAGCAATACCTCTCAAATACCTGAGAATCCACTTTATTCCCTCCCAATGTTCTTTATCTGGATTGTTCATATACCTTCTCACAATGCCTACTACATGTGCAATATCTGGTTTTGTGCAAACCATCACATACATCAAGGTGCCAATTGATGATGAATACAGGACCCTGGACATGTATTTTATCTCCTCCTGTGTCTTGGGACTCATTTCCTTAATTAATTTAGAATGGTTGGCCAAAGGTCTACAAAAGGGTTTTGCATTCTGCATTCTAAACCTCTCCAACACCTTCTACAGGTACTTACCCTGAGACAGTGTCAATTTGTGATTTTTCCTTTCTCTTGTTATTCTCATACCAAGTATTTTCTTTGCATCACCCAATTCCTTCATCGCAAATGAATTATCTAATTTCTTCTTGAGCACATTTATATCCTGCATATTAGACCATGCAACAAGCATGCCATCTACATATAATAGAAAGATAATATAGCTTCCATTTTTTAGCCTTTTAAAGTAACATGTCTGTAGGATTTTGGCTAGTCTATATCTTTTCCAACTTCAAATGTCCCTCTTCCAAAATGGATCGTATGAAATGGTACCTAAGCTATATACGCTTAGTCTTTGAATGGAAGGCTGAGTTCTTTGCAATATGAATGGAACTCTCACTGTCACAATATAACCTGTTATTCTCTTGCTTCTTTCCCAATTCCTCCACAAACCTCTATAACCAAACCATTTATTTACTAGCCTCCGTAGAAACAACATACTATGCTTTTGTTTTTGAAATTGCAACAAACTTTTGCAGTTTAAAATCCAACTTACTATTGTTCCACCTATAGTAAAAACATACCATGTGGTGCTCCTCCTGCTATCTTTATCACCTGCCATATATGAATCAGCATACCCCTATAGAACAGTGTCTGAGCCTCAAAAACATAATGCATAAGTAGAAATACCTCTCAAATACCTGAGAATCCACTTTATTTCCTCCCAATGTTCTTTACCTGGATTGTTCATATACCTTCTCACAATGCCTACTACATGTGCAATATTTGGTCTTGTGCAAACCATCACATACATCAAGGCACCAATTGATGATTAATACGGGACCTTGGACATGTATTCTATCTCCTCCTGTGTCTTGGGACACATTTCCTTAGTTAATTTGGAATGGTTGGCCAAAGGTGTACTAACGGATTTTTCATTTTTCATTCTAAACCTCTCCAACACCTTCTACATGTACTTACCCTGAGACAGTGTCAATTTGTGATTTTTCATGTCTCTTGTTATTCTCATACCAGGTATTTTCTTTGCATCACCCAATTCCTTCATCACAAATGAATTATCTAATTTCTTCTTGAGCACATTTATATCCTGCATATTAGATCATGCAACAAGCATGCCATCTACATATAATAGCAAGATAATATAGCTTCCATTTTTTGGCCTTTTAAAGTAAACAAAATTATCAGAATTACATCTACTATAACTATGTTCTCTCATAAACTTGTCAAACTTAAAATACCACTGCCTTGGATCTTTCTTTAGGTCATATAATCTCTTCTTCAACGATCATACCAAATTTTCCTTCCCTTTTACCTCATACCCCTGTGGCTACTACATATAAGTATCTTCCTCCAAAGCCCATGGAGAAAAGTTGTTTTTACATCTAACTATTCAAGATGCAAATATTCTACTACCACAAGACTTAAAATAGTCCTAATTGAAGTCATTCTAACAACAGGAGAAAATATTTCATCAAAATCTATACCTTTCTTTTGTGCAAACCCCTTTACAACAAGTCTAGCCTTGTACCTCTTTTTTCCTCCATATTCTTCCTTCAACTTGTAAACCCATTTATTCTGCAATGTTCTTTTTCCTACATGCAACTGAACCAAATCCCAAGTATGGTTATTTACCAGAGAATCCATTTCCTCTTTCATTCCTTGCTCCCACTTCTTTTTAGTTTCTACTTGCATTGCCTCTTAATAACATTCTTGTTCACCAAAATCAATCAACAATAAATAATACAATGAAGGAGAGTATCATTACTTAACTTGGTATATATTAAAACAATGCTTGCAGTATTTTGGGGTACATTTTGCTCCTGTTGTTGTACATTTTGATTTTCTGGTACCTTTGGAAATTTTTTTCAGTGATCTCATCAAGAACTGTGTATTCCGGTTTTTCTTTCTCATGTATCTTTCTCTGCACCCGATATTTTTACATGACCTTCTCATTGAATATGATATCTCTACTCCTAATGATTTTGTGATTTTCATAATCCCATAAGCGATAACCAAAATCATTAACATTGTATCCAATAAAGGTACACTTATTGGATTTTGCCTCAATCTTTATTCTATTTTCTTTATCAATATGGACAAATGCTTCACAACCAAAAGTCTTCAAAAAAGAATAGATTACCTTTTTACCTGTCCATTCCTCCTTTGGAATTACACCATCCAAAGAGCTTGAAGGTCCTCTATTTATTAAGTAAACAACACTATATACAACATCTGCCCAGAATTATAACGGAAAGCCAGCATGTAATCTCATACTCCTTGCATGCTCCATGATTGTCCTATTCATCATTTCTGACACAACATTTTCTTGTGGTGTTTCTGGAACTATCTTCTCTCTACGAATCCCATGGTATGAATAGTAATCATCAAAATCATTGCTGCAATATTCACCTCCATTTTATTATCTAAGACACTTCAACCTTTTTCCTATCTCATTCTCAACCAAATATTTCCATTTCTTAAAAGTATAAAAAACATTAGATTTTTTTCGAATGCAAAAAACCCAAGTTTTTCTAGTTGCATCATCAATAAAAGTAACATAATAATGAGAGCCACCAAGAGATGATACCTGAGCTATTCCCCATACATATATATGCACAAGCTCTAACCTTTCACTCTTCTTTTATTTTTTGACTCTGAGAAATATGACTCTCTCTTTTTTTCCATAAACAAAATGCTCACATAAATCCCATATACTACCCAATACTCAGAAATATTATCTACAGAAAGAATCAAACCATCTTGTAACACATCACCTGTTACATTTTCTTCCTGATTTTTCTCATGTTGTCCATTTTTGTGTTTCTTTGGATCTTTGTAGTCTTTCTTTAGATGTCCTTTCTTCCCATAATTCCAACACTTTATCATTCCCAGTCTAGATTTGGATCTACCCTTTCTAGAATTCCCACGGTTCCCTGAGCCCTTTCCTCTATCCTTTTGTCTTCCCATATTCTCCATGTTTAATGCATTACTTGATGTCTCACTTGTGCTTTTCCATCGCATTTCCTTGCTAAGGATAACACCAACACTATCATCAAATTTTAGAGCATTTGAACTAGATATAGAGTTACTTACAACCATGACCAAGACATTCTAGCTTTCTAGCAATGAGCACAATATTAGAAGATCCCTGACCTCATCATCAAAGTCCACTTTTATAGAACTTAGCTGATTAGTAACCGTATTAAATTCATTTAAATAATCTGCAATAGACCCACCTTCTGAAATATTCATATTAAATAATCTCTTAATTAGAAATACCTTATTGGACATTGAGGTTTTTTCATACAGTTTAGAGAATGCATCCATCAACTCCTTTGTTATATTTTATTTTGAAATATTTAAAGCCACTGACGTTGCCAGGCTCAACCGTATCATTCCTAGTTCCTTTCTGTCAAGAACCTCCCATTCCTTGTCCTTCATGGCCGTCGACGTCTTTGTTGTTCCACCCAATGGTAGGAATAGATCCCTCTTATATAAATAATCTTCCATATGCATCTTCCATAACTGATAGTTTTGGTCATTAAATTTATCGAGCCTAAACATTCCATCTTCTGCCATTTCTCTCAATCGAACAAGGAACCCTCTTTTTCTACGAGTTACCTTTCACTCTGATACCAGTTGTTAGAAAAGCAGGATCGGGGAGCAATAAAATAAAACAAATGTGGAAATAAAAAACAGAAGATACACAATACAATAGAGATACAGATATACGTGGTTCACCTAGTGTGGGCTATGTCCACCGGAGAAATTTCCAGGTTCTTCCTTTATTATTATCCAACAAATGAAGGGATACAACCTACAATAAACCTGTTGTAACTTCGTCTTCTTTATCTCACAGTCTCCTCACTCAAAATACAATACTCACAATGATACATAGGCGCAATACATTTCCCTCATAAAATAGGGTTTCCTTATAGGGAACAAACCCTAACATAACTTCTACTATCAGATATGAGACCTTATAATGAATGGTCCATATTTACTATGAAATTAAAATATACATTTACAAGGCAAGTTTTCCTTCGGGGGCTTCGCCACTGAATCCCTGGTGGGGGCCTGCTTGAACCTAGATCCTACATGAGGGGAAATCTCCCTTCATGCCCCCATGTAGAGGAGTGTACTTTATTCTAGGGTGTAAATTATTCATAGGGTACAAACACAGTTGAAAAAAAAGGCCTCTGAATCATGAAGATAATCAGGCTCCACAACCAACATGTTTTTATTTGGAAGCTCAGAATTTCTTGCACTACGGTCTGGATGGTGTATTCTTCATTCTGCGTGGTCATGTCTTATGATTTTGTCACTCGGGGGATCGGTTCTATTCCCCTTTATTGTCTTTGTGCTACTTTTATCTGATCTAGGACCTTCTTTATATCATCCAACTAATTATGTATCCTTCCTCTTTGGTTCTCGGCCTCTTCAAATTCCACCACTATCGACATCATCCTCGGTGATTGTATATCCTGGGATTTGTTTATGGGACTTGGCCTACTTCTATAGCCCCCCTGTATGTATAATTGGTCATTTGGGTGGCCATGTTTCTTGTGGAGTAGCTACTGAAGGGGTTTCATGTTTCGTTGTGTCCCCCCTTCCTTGTTCTTCCTGCACCGGGGCATTGTCGTGATTTCATGTTTGCACATCCTTATTTAGAGCACTTCCCTTCTTCTGATGCACTGGATTTTAACCTGGATTCACCTGCTATGTGGGTTTCTTTGTCATTGTCCTACCTCCTACAGGTGTCTTGGACGACCTTACTTTGACTTTTTTTCCCTTGGCCACGTCCTTGGTGAAGACTAGGATCTTCTAGTCGTCCTGCCAATCTCTCATTTTCATTTCAACTTTGTCTGCATTGATTTAGTATCGAAGTTGTAGCCATTCTTTCTCTATATCCTTTCACACTTGAATCCACATGTTGTGTCGAGTATCCCTAAAATTGGCTATCCCTTGATATTGCGTGACCACTTTCGAAGTTATCCTCCAAGTGTTGGCTATGTTTTCTTGAATGTTGCTAAGATACCGAGAAAAGGTGTTGGAATTGCCACTTCTTCACTTGGGGTCTAAATTTCTTCCCATCGACGTGTATTGTGTTGCATGACAACATCCTACTATGTTGCAAAAGAATGGGTTGGGAGGCTCCTTCCATCTGATTAAGGCTATGAGGATCATGAGCCGGGAGTAGTGGAACTCTATTCCCAAATCCTGTGCATCCTTGGAGTTACCTAGGAATAGGTTTAGTAAGTACGGGGCCCAACTGAGCATGGTGCCATTTGCGCACTGTTTTTCTGCTGCAACAACCCTTGTTGGGACCTCCTCCTTGTGGCATTTGTGTAATAGCTTACATGGCATTAATTTTGTGTCCATCTTGTTGGTTTCATCACTAATCCATTTTATGATTATTCCATGCAATACTCTTTCCATCCCATATGTCTTCTTCATTTATTTTGTGAGAGCCTTTTCTTTGGTTTTATCATCCATGTATTGTGCGAGACTCTCACCATTTTATGGCATACCTATGATGAATTCAATCATCTCTAACTCAATGGAGACAGGTTCTTCTAACCATAAAAATCCTCCATAGAGGACTACAATCAACTGCTTGATGTAGTTTTTCACCTCTTCCCCCCTGCAAAAGTGAGGAATATCTACCAAGTCCAGGATCCCTGTGTTTTCCAGGCCTTCCACCCATTTCTTTGGTTGTAGTATTGGATCTCCAAATGGCCTTATGCCTAGGCTCTCCATGTACACCTGCTGCACAAATTCTGGGAATTTGTTGGTGTCAGACACATCGTGGTCTGCATATCTTATCCTTTCCACACAACCCAATAGAGTTTGTGTGGCATCCATCCCTTTTGGAATGTGTGGTAAAAAAATTGAGGCATTGGGATGCTTGCGTGGGGATTTCACAATGGGTTGTTTGCCCTTTCTTTTTACCGATACTCTAGAGGTCTCAACCTCTAGTTCTCTGTCTTAGGTGCCTAACTCTGGCTTCTTTGTGATGTCTTCAATCTGTACTTCTTCCTGTTGCATGGACCCCACCACAGGTTGTGGTCTTGGCCCTTTAGAATCTGTCCTTTACTTGTCACCACCATTCATTATGTGGGTTGCTTCAGTCGTGGAAGGTTGTTGTGGGCTTCCTATGGCTAATGGTTCATGACCCTTTGCATTGTCGTGTGATTTGTATCAATCTCAACTATCGTTGGGGCTTGTTATTCTTCCTCTAAAAGTGTGGTGTTCACTAGTTCGACCTGCAATGAAGGAATTGCATCGACATCAACGACTCCCTCTCTCTGTGTAAATTCCTCCTCCGCCTTTGTGGCTTCCTGTGGTGACCCATGGTTGCTGCATGTTTTTCATGTTTTTTGGCTTGGTGTGTCGACCTTTGGAGGTGCCATTGTGGGTAATTCTTTCTTTCCCCATTGAGCTTCGGCTACTTCAATCTCTGCACTCACCTATTCACCTCTCATTTTTGTTCTTCTTAGATTTGTGAGTTTAGAAATTCACAATAAGTCTTTTTTGGCCCATGTTTTCACTTTATATAGAGGGAATAATGTATTCCCTGAATCTTCTCAGAGAATATTCTTTGGTTGTTATTAATGTGTTGAAGCTTGTCGAGTACACTTCGTTTAGTTTCATAAATGCCCAATTCGCTACTTTTTTCTCCAACAACTAGTTTTTGCTTTTCCAACCGTTGCCCCGTTCTCTGGTGCGTTTTACGTTTTTGGTGTGTCATACATTTCGACTATGACTATCCATCAATGTGAATTGTTTTCTTCCTATCAAACATATGTTGCGTGCAGTCACTTTTTTCCTTTGTCGTGTTGATTCCACTATCTTATATGCGTGATATTTCCCCGTATTTGGTATTTTCTTTCTTTTCTACTTTTTTCTTCCCTTTTCTACGTTTTTCTTCCTTTTTATGAGTTTTCTTTCCTAATATCTACTATAGTACACTATATACATGCCTTTCTCACTACGTTGTAACTTTTAAGGATGAGTAGGTTGACTGTCCCTATACATTTCCAGTCGACTATCGTTGATCATTCCTTTCATTTCTATTCCTCCCAAGTATTTTAGTTTCACAAATCCCCCATATATGAAATGTTTTACTTCATATGGCCCTATAAAATGCATTCTAAACTTACCAGCATGTTGGGAAAGTTTACTTTCATAGAGAAAAACTAGGTCTCCCTCCTTGAAACTCTTCTTTTTAATATGTCTTTCATTCCAGGCTTTGTCTCTTTCTTTCTATTCTTCCTATTGAAATCCTGCCAGAATCCCATCCTCTTCCATTTCCATTAATTGACCTAACCTTTCCTGTACTATGCCTATTTCAGTCATGTTGGTAATTGATACTACGCGTAGACTGGGTACCAGAAAATTCCAATGGAACCACTGCTTTCTTCCCATACCCCAGTCTAAATGGTGTATGTACTGTCAACGTTTTACATGTGGTCCTATATTCCCATAGTAATGTTGGTATCTTCAAGTCCCAATCATCCCTGTTGACATTGCAGATTTTAGTTAGAGCATTTTCCAAGATCTTATTGAAAGATTCTACTCTTCCATTTGCCTGAGGATGATATGGTGTACTTTTATGGTGATAGACTTCAAACTCCTCACTCATAGCCCTGATGATATCATTAATAAAATGAGTTCCCTAGTCACTCATCAAAATCCTAGGACATCCAAATTCGGTGATCACTTTCTCAAACAAGAAGTGGGTTGTTGTTTCTGCACTACAGTCTTTGACTGGTGTTGTTTATGCCCATCTTGTTAAGTATTCTGTTGCAGTAATGATATATCTAGCTCCTGGCCTTTTTGTTGGTGGATTAATAGGTCCCACAAAGTATATATCCCATTTTTCAAATACCTGTAGAGTCGCTTGTGTCCTTAGAGGCATCTCATCCCTTCTGTTGGGTTTTTCGACCCTCTTCCAAACATCACATTTCTTGCAATATTCCTTGGCATATTTATGGATTGTTGGCCACCATAATCATGCGCACAATAACTTTTGTATGATATATTTACCTGCATAGTTTCCTCCAACTATAACTTCATGATCTTCCACTAGATATATGGTCCTTTCATGTTCCAATACACACCTTCTCAAAATGCCATCTGCAACCATTTTGTATAAATGTCCTGTAATGAGTTGATAGTCTGCAACTCTGACTACCAAATTTTTCTTTTGTGTAGTCATAAACTCTTGTGTTGCAACCCCTGTACTTAAGTATTCAACAATATCATCGAAATATTCATTGGCTACTTGTACTGAAAATAATTTTGCATCAGAGAAGTTGTCTTCCAAATTAGTAGGTTCTTCTCCATTAGTTACACTTGACAGGTGATAAGGTCTCGTGTTCAACTTCCCTCGTTTGACTTTCACTTCAAAATCTAATTCTCAGAATAACAATAGCCATCTATAGATTCTCTTCCCCAACACTGGCTTGTTGACTAAATATTTGAGGGAACAATGGTCTGTGAACATTTTAAAGTGTTTACCCAGTAAATAGTGCCTAAATTTTTAAAGTGCATATACCATGGCTAGGCCTTCTCTTTCTATGGTGTTGTAATTCTTCTATGATTCTAGCAAATTTTTTCTTGCAAAGGCTATAGGATGGTCTAAGTCCCATGCTCCTAGCTAAGCCAAAATTGCTCCAAGTGTTATGACTGATGCATCTACATGCACATGAAATGTCTTTTCCCAATCTGGGAATATTAGGATAGGTGGTTTGACCATTTTTTTTTTAAAGTGTCCAATCCTTGTTGAAAGTCCTCATCCCACTAAAATATGGTGTCCTTCTTTAACATTTTTCCCATTGGTGCATTAATCTTTGCATACCCCTTTATAAATTTCTTGCAATATCCTATATATCCCAGTGTTTCTCTTAACTGGCACACTGAATTTGGTGGTGATAAATTTATAATGACTACAATCTTAGCAAGGTCCACTAGTAAACCTTGTTTACACACTATATGTCCCAACAATATTCCAAAAGGTGTACCAAAAATGAATTTCTTGATGTTCAATGAGATTTGACATTTCCTGCATCTTTCCAACATGAGTCTTAACACTTCCTTTAATAGACTATATATAATTAAGTCATCCAGATATACTTCTAAAAATTGATGTATGAATTCCTTAAAAGCAGCAATGACTACTCTTGAAAATAGGGTTGGTTCATTCTTCATCCCAAATGGCATGACTATATATTGGTAGGATCCCCA
>SNQJ01S0048157.1:121292-132383 GCA_010110895.2 Picea sitchensis | reverse complement strand
AGGGACATAAAACACAGATATCATATAAATTTCATCACATCAATCTGTAATAAACCATGATATCTAAAGTAGTCACAATTTAATTACAAATCGAAATGACCATAACTTGAATAAAAATACGATATATCGAAGCTAAAGCTGTGCAAATATCAATTTCCATTCAAGTCTGTCAATCATAAATCCATAGTTTTTTTCTCCCAGGCAGCCATGGTATTTAGTTTACAAAACAACACATTTATATAGGTTACAAGATCAAAATGTTTCCTGTGGATATCATCTAATTTGTTCCAAAAATTGTGGGGGATGCAACCTCCCAGATTCTACTTGATATCAAAACTAACAGCCTATTCTAAAACAACATAAAAAAATAGCATGCTGAGAGATGCCACCAGCGGTTCAAATCTCCTTTAGAAATCATAGGTTCCTGAAAACACATAAGAATAAAAGATTTCAGTTGCATTTTTAGTTATTAGAACAAGTAATTCTAATTTTAGCAACTAGCTACATAATATCACGATTTTGTAGCTAGTTATAATTATAACTAGAATCGTATTTTATTGAATCAATCAAAATAGACTAGAGGTAACCTGTGCAAACAAATCGTGTATTCTAATTAAAAAAAAAAGACAAAATCATCCTAAACTTATTTTTAAACATCATACCTCAGATTAAGGGATTCGACTTAATCAAGCAATCTTTGAATTTACAATGGCAGTCGCTTCTTCCGCGATCTTAAAAACAACAGAACCTGTGGTTTTTTGTCGTTTATCTTTGGTTTGAGATATGGATTGAAGTCTTCCATTCTCTTTCGTTAGAAAATTCACATGGTCTTCCAAGGATTTTAGTCGAGACTGAAGTAAAGGCACGTCTCTGTAATACCTATCGATCCATGATCGACATTCGTTACATTGCGGCTGAATAGATTGTGTATTAGCAATGATAGTATTAATAGGTGGGCAATTTTCCATTTGACCTGTAGGTTCACTACTGAGTTTGATTCTAGGGAAATTGGAATTGTCTTTAAGACACAGTGGAAGGTTTGTGACATAATCATAGGGTTTACCAAAGAAAAGTCCATACGAATATGGATATTCCTCAGTCAGGAATCTTTCAATTTCCGAATCAGAATCCTCACTTAACACAATTTCGTTTTGGTCTACACAGGGATTAGGTTTATTTCAGGCACATCGTGAAACCCAACGAGCGGCTCTTTTACTCTTATAATTGATATCAACATTGCCTTTACACTTTTTCTTTGTGGATTTTTTAACAGACTTAACACCACCCCTGGGATATGAATCTGGTAGAGCGTCGGGTTGGGTAGTGTCAGGATAGGTCGAGGGTTCTACATCAGAAATAGGATCACAGGGCAAGAGCGAAGGAGGAGAGATGGTAGGCTCGACGAGGGTTTTTGAGATGACAGACTTGTCAACCTATCCTATCTCACTACTAACAAAACCATTTCTTAACAGGAAAGCATCCCAACAATCATCGTTTAATTTCAATTGATGTACAATAATAATCTTGATCAAACAATGGTGGAACAGGATAGAATCAAATTTCTGCCTTTTAAAACGGTTTGCCATTTTGTATAGACTTCGAAGGAGAAAATAGGGCATGTTTAGGGGAAAATCGATAAAACTCATGAGCAATCACAAGTGATGTAAGAAAACCAAACCAAATCTCCCCTCAGAGGTAACGAACTATTTCACGATAGCTAATAGATCATGCCATCTAGGTTTTAGAGCTGAAATAGGCATACCTCGGTCGCAGCTGGTAATCCTCCTTGAGGTGAACAACAATGACCAGGGAACCTCTTCAACCTTTGAGTTTTTAAACCACTTTTGTCCCATAGCTGGTAGACCGGTGGCTTGGCTAATAAAATCTTCATTTAACTCAAGCTGGACGTCTCCTATTTTATCTCTGCAACCATCGAACGTCAGCGCAAATTCTTGAGCAACTGTTAAATTAAAACCCTCAAACTTTTCAACAAACACACTCCAACCATTCCTTTCTAAGTCTTCTCTGGCATTATCAAACAATAACAATGTCTGGACACCGTTGGGCTCAATCCTCACCATAGGAGCCATGGCTAACAACAAGGAACCGACACGAGATTCGGAGGTAGGGTTTGACAGAATAAGCACAGAGCCATTTCCCCGAGCTTCCCCAACGCAATGCAAAGACAACTCGAAATGGTAGGTGGGAGTGTTAATTTCTATGTGTGTGAGAAAAATCGTGTAGACCGAGGCCATGCAAAAACATAATACCACAGTGTACTTGGAATGACACCTCGGCATAATGGTATGCACAAAGATCATAACAATTGAAAACAATCCTATGCATATCCACGATTTGATCAGAAAATCAATATGTCAAATAAACAATTGAATCAAAGAATTTTATAAATCAAAACCCCATTAACATTAATCGAATGCTAAATGGGTGGTGGTTTAATACTCATGTAACCAAGGCGTGTTCAATACCAAGGGGTTATAACCATGAAAACAACCATGTTCATAGAAAAATACGACAATGTGACAATAGACCAAATGAACCTTAATCCTTTAATGAAATCAAACATGAATTCCAACTATGAGTTTTCATGCTTACAGTCATGAAAATGAAATCCAAAACAAAGTATGCAGAAAGCGACGAGTAACAAGTGTCGTTTAATGAAAAAGGTTGTGACGAGTGACGAGAATTTAAAAACTCTGTGTAGGTAGCTTGTAAAAGTAGAGATTATATTATTGTTGCCAACACTATCGTATTGCCATGGTCTACCCAACAACCATGGATGATTTTAGGGGCTAAATTTCACTCATGGGATAATTTTCCATGCTTTTTCCAAAAACGAGATTCGCTATTTTAAAAATGATTCGCCCAAAATTCTATAGAATAAAATTATTTTACTTTAAAAAACACCAAAATTTTATAAAAACTATATAAAATCCTTATAAATTTGAATATTTTTACGAAAATATTGCCAAACATTTATAGTTGACATATGAAGGATTAGTAAGATTCGCCAAGTTTTCTACATTTTAAAATAAATTTCCATCCTTAAAATCATCCCTGCCAACAATAGATGACAAACATCCATGGGAATGACATCACATAATATTTCATCCTTATATCCTCCTATTTTAAATTCAACTAAACATTGTTTAGTGACATTTACCTGATGCCTTTTTTGTATCCATGAAACTATGTATGGGCTTGGATGTGCAATAATCTCTAGCTCCAGCTTTTCTACCATCTCTGTAGATATAAGATTGTCTGTGCTATCGTTGTCCACTATGACTTTGCATACTCTATCCTTAGTTTTGCAAGCAGTCTGAAACATACTGTTTCTTTGGGTTGGGTTCTCTGCCTCCTTCTCTGGCTTTAAGAGAAATTTCCTCATCATTAAGGACCTTCCACCCTCAACATCTTCTACCTCAACATTCTATCCTTGAGCTTTGACAATGTGAGTTTCACCACCATCTTTATTCCTATCTAGACACTCATAGGATTTAGGTCCGATTTTTCCATAGACAAAGCATTTCACTTCACCTCCTCTACCTCTTCCTCTTCCTCTGGCTCGAGGAAAAGTATTTCTATCAACATACTTCCCTCCTTGTGAGCTTCCTCCTCTTTCAGGTTGAGTTTGAGGTTTCTTCCCCTCTTCTTTAGGTTTTTGATTTCTATCTTGGGAAATTGGTTTTCCTCTGGCTTGACTTCTACCCCGGCCTCTTTGACCTTTCTTCCGACTCAGCTTCTCTTCAGCTTTTAGAGCCATCTAATAAGAATCTTCCACAGTCTTAATGGTCATCATGCTCATCTCGTCTTGAATGTGATATCGCAGACCATTCATGTACCTGGCAACTTTTCATCATCTCTTTCTCAATGACCTGCTCTGACATTTATCTTGTAGAACTCTTCAGTGTATTCTTTCACTAACATCAGCTTCTGTCTCAAATTCTGCATCTTCTGAAACAGAGTGATTTGATAATCCCTGGGTATGAATTTGGATTTCATCTTTGCAACCATTCTATCCCAGCTTTTGATTTTTTCTTGCCTTTGCAGCGTCTGTCAGCCTGCAGTTCATCCCACCATAGTGTTGCATGCCCTTTAAGTCTAGTAACAACATGTTTGACTTTCTTGTCTTCCTCGACATCCTCATAGTCAAAGTATTTGTCTAGAGCACTAATCTAGTCTAGAAGTTCTTCAACATATAAGTTTCCTTCATACACTGGAATGTCCATTTTTTCTCTGGCACCTATCCTTGAAATAGCCCTAAATAGGCATTCATATGCAAAATCTTTGATTGCAACTTATTCTCTTTCATTTCCAGCTTCATTTTCACTTTCATCCTCGCTGATCTCCCCAGCGTCAACTATGTACCTCTGTGTTGTCTCCATGGCATCAAACCTGGCACGTAATTCACACATTTCTCTTTCTCTTGCTGGATCAGGCATTGGCATTGGCTTGTCTCTTCTTCTCAGCGGCATGGCTATAAAATGTTCCTCTTTTCTCTGCTACAGAAAGAAAAGAACTTGTTATGTGCTCTGATACCAAATTGACACAGACCCCCGACTCTCTTTGTCCAAGATCTGCACAGGATCGTTCTAATTTCTCCATGAGTCAAAGAAACTCCTTCGGTTCCTTACTGAAACCTTCAATGAACCTGATCCACATGTCCTTCAAAAAAAATCCACCTGCACCACGTGCACCAGGTGTGAGTCTTCACCTCCTCACGACCACAACCCGAGCCTTAGTGCAAGCACCTTCTGTGACTCACAATCTCGTGAGTTTGTGTATTGAAAACCCTCGACTCCAAACCTCCAATACCCAAGAGTGTGATACGAGTATGGCCCCTTTCTTGCCAGTGCCTCTACAAACAACCACTGGCCAGGGCCTAGCTTTAGCACCCCTTGCAACTCGCAACTTTGTGAGTTGGAGAGTTGAGCTCTTGTGCTCCCCCTTCGCAAATCCCCGAGACGTGATAAGTCAACAATGGGTTGACTTTTTCCCAGGCGATGTGGTTCCTCCACTTGTCATCCACTTCCACTTTTCTCTGGGCATTGTTACTACGCCACCTATCTACCACACAGTCCCCACCAACCGAATGTGCTATGTGTTCGCACGTTCCCTCGGCACTCGACACTTCACGACTTCTACAGTCAAAAAGAAACTCTCTCAAACCTCGAACCCTGAGTACGTGATACCATGCAGAGATTCTAATCCAATGATTCTCCCATGTTTTGGATCCGATGGTTTGGATCTCCTTCTCTATTCCTTGCAACTCAGAACTTCACGCAAACCAAGAAAATTGGTCTGGCCTCCAAACTCATGAACCCCAAGTTCACTATATGATCCAACGATGTACACAAAGCATGATCAATGACTCACATTGATCCTGGATCCTAAGGTGATAGGTTTCACCAGCCTTCTAGTCACCTTGCAGCTCTGTTGAATCCAATGACTCTCGCAACTTCACACTTCCTTCACAAAGGCTTCTCACCATCCATATGGCTCCACTGGATCCTACGGTCCTTGTGACTTTTCTAGCTTTCCACGGAGAATACTGACTGCTCGATTCACACTTTAATGACTTCTGCCCAAACGACTGAATGTTCTCCCTTCAGAACTTAACTTCCATGCAACGGCTTCAAATACCATATTTTTTTGAAGTGGTTCAATTTCTGCCTTCCTTTGAAGTGTTCAAAGGGGTTATCCCTCCTGATCTTTAACTTGCAAACTCAAGCCTTCCAAAAGGGTTTCCTTCTCACACTCCTTACAGAAAACTTTCAAATAACTTCTAGTTATTTGAGTCTTCAACCCGGTGCACTATTTGCAACAATAGTCCTTTCACCTTCTCCTTAATTGATAACTTCTAAGGTTTCAACTAGCCTGCGCACACCTTGCACGACTTCGTGCCTCACCTGCACTTATGCTGGTATGAGAACAACGGTATCTCTCCTGAGATTTTTGAGATAAAAATCAGACTCTTGTCAACACACACCTTGCGGACGTTTCACTACACTCCTTACAGGAACTCTCAGGATGAGAAACAATTGAAACTCATTATTTTTCTCTATCAGAATTCATACACTTAACATGAAATCACACATTTAACCCAACATTGAAACCAATGCATAAACAGAGAGAATAAAACAACTGTAAGCATACCATTCAACAAATGTAAATAGTAAGCATCATAACACCATGAATATTGAGTCAAAGCTTCATATATTAACTCAAATGCTCCTATACATGGGTTCTTCTCTACAACTCTCTGCTACAGCTCTCAATGATAATAATGTTACAAGGCTACAATGATACCAAAATGAAGGTGTATATATCTGTTTTCCCTCCTATGCTTCTAAAACTGTCTAATCTCTTAATTCAAATCTACCTACTTTCATTAAACAGACTTAATCTCTATTACATCCGGCATATGAGAGAAAATCGCTCAAGATATGTTTACAATATGCAATTACGCTTCCTTTAACTACTACATTAATATCTACTCAATAATTCTTTTCAAAAAAAATTCAAAATGTGCAAAATGTGTGCTGCGCTTTTCCAGTTGTCTTCCGCCTTTATGCTTGCTTTCCTGGCTACTTACGATGCTCCTGCATCAAAGGGTCATTTTTTATTTTCATGATTAATTGATCAGTTATGTTTCAGTTAGCATAATTGAATCATGGTTCTTGATCAGTTGGCGATTCAGTTGATGAGACATTTATTCTTTTCCCAAGGAGATTCGAAGTGTAACTGATGAGGATGGTGTGTATAAAAGGAGAGATGCAACAACTTTGTAAGGTTGGCTATTCTAACCGAAACAATGAGATGAACTATAAGAACGGTAAATTGACAGAATGCAGAGCATGAGATAAAACTCAGAGATGAGTAACAATCACCGAAGAGACATAAGCAAGAGAAGAATAGTAGAATATCATGAAGCAAGAGAAGAATAGCAAAATAGCATGAACCAGAGAAGAATTGCAGAACAATGAAGAAGGGGTACGAATTTAAATACCTGTATTGTTTGTTTGTCAATCATTTATTCATAATCAAGGAGGAAGGGTGGTGCTAGGGAGGACTTTGGTCCTCTGATATTCAAGTTGGTTCTTGAATATTGGAATTTGTATCTTCCATCTAGTTGTGGCTAGAAAACAAGGTGGTAGGGTGGTGCTTAGGAAAACATAGAGTTTTTTGTATACAAGTTGGTGCTTGTATAAATCCAGTTGGTATTGGAATATTTAGGGAGTTGGTGCTTCCTTCTAGTGGATGCTAGAGAAACCATAGATTTGGTGCTCTCAACAAGTTGGATCTTGTAAAAAAAAGGTAGTAGCCTCACTTTGAGTTGGTGCTCAAACATATATGATGTACAGAACTTAAAATACTGCCTATCATTTCGAAGAAGAAGAGGTTTTCTCCCTTTATGGGTTTCCTCATGAAAATTTGTCTCTGTGTATATCTTATGTGTGATTGATGATCATTATTTATTTTTTCCATATGATGTATAATATTGATGGTCACTTGATGAAATATTAAAAATGCTTTAATAGACTTAAAATTGTTTAAGCATAGTAACAACTGATTCACCTCCCCTCTCAGTTGTCTTAGTAATTTCAACAATTGGTATCAGAGCCAGTTCCTTTTATTCAAAGGTA
Organism: Picea sitchensis; assembly: GCA_010110895.2. Taxonomy (NCBI): domain Eukaryota; kingdom Viridiplantae; phylum Streptophyta; class Pinopsida; order Pinales; family Pinaceae; genus Picea; species Picea sitchensis. The sequence goes on along the minus strand of SNQJ01S0048157.1, from coordinate 124,719 downwards.
TATTTGTAAGCTTAAACATGACAAGTCATGAAGGGACTTCAACCACTAAGCCTCCTCTATTTGATGGAACAATTTTTTCCTTTTGGAAGGTTAGAATGAGAACATACTTAATGGCCTTAGGTGCTGAAGTTTGGGACGTAGTAATGACTGGATATACAAAGCTTGTTGGGATAGCCTCCAAGGATTATAAGTTATAGTTTAGATTTAATTCTAAGGGAATGAATGCTATCCTGAAAGGACTTGCTGAAGATAAGTTTGTAAAGGTGATGTATCTTGAAACTGCTAAAGCTATGTGGGATAAACTTGTTAGCAGCTATGAAGGAAATGAGAAAGTAAAAGATGCCAAACTTCAAACATATAGATTGAAGTTTGAACAACTAAATATGAATGAATATGAAAAAGTTAGAAAGTACTTTTTAAGAGTTGAATAATTTGTGAATGCCATAAAGGGTCTTGGTGAAAAGATTGAAGAATCATTTTTGGTTCAGAAGATTTTAAGATCTCTGCTTGATAAATTTAATCCAAAAGTCTCTGCAATAGAATAACTAAATGATCTTAATACCCTGTTCACTGATCAAATCCTAGGAAGACTAACTTCATATGAAATGAGAATCAGCAAAGATAAATCCATTACTAGAGAAGCATCTTTTAAAGCAAACAAGAATACTGATTCCGATTTAGATGATATTGAGGAAAAATTTGTGAGAAGGTTAAAGAAAGGATTAGGAAAATATCAAGGCAAGATTCCCTTCAAATGATTTAACTGTGGTAAGATAGGTCACTTTTCATCTAAGTGTCCCCACCAGAAAAAGGACCAGAACCCTGATGATGAAAAGAAGTACAAATTCAAGAAATATAGTAAAATCCTTAGAAGACATAGATAGCGATTCATCATGTGAAGACAAAGTGAATGATTTTATGCTTATGGCTATGGGATATCTTGATGATGAACACACAGGAGGTGAAATGGATGATGAATAAACTATGGTGGATATGGAACGTGAATTAATCAGAGATTTGGAAGAGATTGATAGACTCGGATGTAAGAAGAGAAAACAAAAACAGTTGTTGATGTAGTTTAAAATGAATGTTGGCAAACCTGATGAAAATTTTTCTCTACTAAAAGTGGAGTTAGAAGAGGCAAAGAAAATAGAAGACATATTGAAACAACAGTTTTCAGAGAAGAAAGCGAGGTGTGAAGCCTTATAAGAAGAGATAGTAAAAAACATAAAAGAAATGGAGAAGTTTAAGGCATTATATCACCAAAACTTGTCAAGTATTAAAGCCTCAGAAGAACTAACTTCCATTCTAAATCAAAAAGGAATCCAAAGTTGAAAGCTGACTTGGGCTATGAAGAACGATCAAGTAGTGATCATCCAAGTAATATGGAACGCATCAAGTTTTTTAAATCTACAATCATTGACAACAACCATTCTGCAAAAACAAAAAAGGAAAATCAGCCACCAAGAAGGAATGAAGGAAAAGGTACCAGAACTGATCAGAGAAACAATCAGTATGAAAGAAATCGATCCACTCAAAGAAGACATTTTTTTCCCAGGTACAAAATCTTTTTCTATGGATATTGTTTTTTCTGTTCTAACTTTGGTCACAAAGCTATAACTTGTTATTTAAGATGTAGATATGAGAAAACAAGTTATTCAAGGAATAATTATCTACCACAACAAAGATTGAGACAACTAGGCAACAAACGCAATAAGATTTATGAGCATAACAATCGTTATAGTTTGTTATTCAGTGAACCCGAATGTTATGTCTATCATAACTATGGACATAAAGCCATAAATTGTCTCTTAAGGAATTATAAGCCAGATTTGAAGTCCACTACTGAAAATTTCAAGGTTTGGAAGAAGAAAGAAGATGACAAGTGTGGACTAGTGTTATCAGCCCAAAGACAAAAGAATCCCTGGTATATTGATAGTGGATGTTCCAAACATATTACTAGAGACAAAAGTAATTTTCTAACTTTAAGTGAAAGAAAACCAGGAAATGTAACTTTTGGAAACGATGCACCAGGAAAAATAAAAGGTAAAGGTATGGTAAGTCTAAGTAATGTAAAAGGGAAATCTCAAGATGTGTTATTTGTAGATGGTATGAAACATAATCTCCTTAGTGTCAGTCGATTTTGTGATTGAGGATGTGAAGTGGTTTTTACTTATAAAGATTGTAAAATAAAGTCTATGAATTCAAGACAGCTGATTGCAAAAGGGATAAGAACAAAAAACAATGTCTATGTGTTAAAGGAAAAAAAAGAAGAATGCTACTTAAGAAAATATGATGAAAGCTGGCTATGGCATAGGAGACTTGGACACTTAAATTTTGATCATATAATAAAGCTCAGAAATAGTGGGGAAGTAAAGGATCTTCCAAATATATCAAAGTCATATGATTTTGTTTGTAAACCATGCTAGATAGGAAAGCTTACTCGGATAGAGTTCAAATCTAAAACCTTTCCTTCAACAGAAAAACCTCTCCAGTTAGTACATATGGATTTATGTAGACCATCAAGAAAATAAGGTACAGGAAAAGAAAACTATTTTATGTTGATTATTGATTATTATTCTAGACTAACATGGGTTGCCTTTCTAAAAGAAAAATATGAAGCATTTGAAAAATTCAAAGTGTTTAAGGCTCTGACTGAGAATCAAACAAGAAAAAGATTTAAAGCAGTAAGATTTGATAGAGGAGGAGAGTTTAACTCATGGAACTTCAAAGAGATTTTTGATAAACATGGGATCAAAATAGAGTACACAATCCCAAGGACTCCATAGAAAAATGGAGTTGTTGAGAGGCATAATAGATTAGTACAACAAATGGCAAGATCAATGATGAATGAAAAAAATATTGCTCAGACATATTGGGTGGAAGCAATACATATAGTTATTCATATTTTGAACAAATATCATCTCAGGCCACATAGTGACAAGAATCCTTATGAATTATGGTTTGGAAGACCTGCTTCAATCAAGCATTTTAAAGTCTATGGGAGTAAATGTTATATCAAGAATAATGAAGAAAATATTGGTAAATATGATGACAGGAATGATGAAGGTATACTCTTAGGTTATGCTACAACCAGTAAAGGTTATAGATGCTACAATAAGAGGTTGCATAAATTGGTTGATTGTATTGACATAAAAGTTGACGAAGAAATCCCGGTAGGAAATGTAAGCAGTGTTAAACCAATCACAAAAGATATAATTGAAAATGAATATGAACAAGTGCAAGGATCAGAAACAGAAGAATCTGAATCATATGAAGATATGAATACTCCAACTGACATAAACCAACAAAAAGAAGAAAAATCACCTCTTAGAATTGTTAGAAAGAATCATCTTGAAAATCAGATAATTGGAGATATAAATAAAGGAGTTTAGACAAGAAGGAAATTGATTAAAGACTCAGAACA
>SNQJ01S0048157.1:106662-121282 GCA_010110895.2 Picea sitchensis | reverse complement strand
AGGATAAGGAGGTGAAACTGGAAGTAAGCAACACAGTACTTCTCATGAGTGGGAAGGAACTTCTTACAAAGGTTAAGAAGAAGGAGGATCCACAGTTCATTATGGTCAGGAAGTCGAAAATTGTTCTGACTAGCACAAGAGTGGATGATTTACCCGAGGAGGTTCAGGAGCTGCTGGAAGAGTTCGCTGACATTGTAGTAGACGAACTACCTCGTTTGTTGCCACCAATCAGGAGTGTGAGTCATCACATTGATCTCATACCAGGAGCTAATTTTCCAAACAAAGCCGTGTATAGATTGACGCCGCAAGAAAATGAAGAAGTTAAAAGGCAAGTCCAGGATTTGTTGGACAAAGGATTAGTCAGGAAAATCTTGAGTTCATGTGTTGTTCCGACAGTACTTAGTTCGAAGAAAGACAGAGGCTGGAGGATGTGTACCGACTCAAGGGATATTAACAAGATAACCATCAGGTACAGATTTCCATTGCCGAGGATGGATGATCTGATGGATTTCTTAAGTGGAGCAAAGTATTTTTCAAAGATTGATTTGAAAAGTGGTTATCACCAGATTCGCATGAGAGAGGGTGATGAATGGAAGACATCATTCAAAACAAACAAGGGGTTGTATGAATGGCTTGTTATGCCATTTGGCTTAATAAATGCGCTGAGTACCTTCATGAGGTTGATGAATGAAGTCCTGAAGGAGTTCATTGGGAAATTTGTCATTGTTTATTTGGATGACATACTGGTTTTCAGTAAAACAACAGTGGAGCATCTGAAGCATTTGGCTACAGTGATGCAGAAATTGCAGCAGGAGAAGTTGTTGATAAATATGAAGAAATCCTCGTTCATGAAGACAAAACTCATTTATTTGGGGTTTGTTATTTCAGCAAATGAGTTGAGGATGGATCCAGATAAGGTGGAGGTAATCAAGAATTGGCCATCACCGAGGAACATATTTGAGGTGAGAATTTTTCACGGGTTGGATAGTTTCTACCGAAATTTCATTAGGAACTTCAGTGGAATCAGCGCAGCGATGATGGATACAGTGAAGAAAAGACATAAATCTTTTCACTGGACAGAAGAAGCCAAAAAGAGTTTCAATTTGTTGAAGAGGAAGATCACGGAAAAACCTGTTCTGGTGTTGCCGGATTTCCAAAAAACATTTCAAGTGAAATGTGATGCAAGCGGGTTTGCAATCGGGGCGGTCTTGAGTTAGGAAGACAGGCCGATAGCATACTTCAGCGAGAAGATGAATGAAGCAAAGATGAAATATTCCACTTATGATAAGGAATTCTATGCTATCATACAGGCATTGAAGAAGTGGAGGCATTATTTGGTTCCGAAAGAATTTATTCTATATAGTGATAATCATGCACTGTAATTTGTGACTCAATAGGAGAAGTTGAATTAGAAACATGTCAAATGGGTTGAATATATGCAAAATTTCACTTTTGTGATTAAACATATTTCTGGTACTGCTAACAAAGTTGTTGATTCTTTGAGCAGGAAGTGTTTGTTGCTGCAGGAGTTTCGAGTCAAAACGCTTGGTTTTGATGATCTCAGGGACATGTACACCGAAGATCAGGATTTCAAGGAAGCATATGAAGTGGTTGAGAATCTAGTTCTCAGAGAAAGAAGCCCGTGGATAGAGTACATGATCCAGGAAGGATTGTTGTTTAAGGGCAATCAACTATGTATTCTGAATTGCTCCATGAGGGAGAATTTGTTGAAGGAGAAACACAGTGGTGGATTGGCCGGACACTTCGGTCATGACAAAACATTCGCAAAGATGAGAAAATCACACTTTTGGCCAGGGATGTGATCAAAGGTCAAGAGATTTGTAGACAGATGCAGAATTTTCCAACATTCGAAGGGAAGGAAGCATAATGCAGGTTTTTATCAACCATTACACATACCTGAGAAGCCGTGGGATGAAATTAGCATGGATTTCATATTGGGGTTTCCAAGGACGCAAAGAGCATTTGATTCGATCTTTGTGGTGGTGGATAGATTTTCCAATATGGCACACTTTATCCCATGTCAGAAAACCAGTGACGTGACTCACATCATGAACGTGTTCTTCAAAGAAATCATTCGACTTCACAGCTTACCAAGGAGCATAGTTTTGGACAGAGATTCGAAGTTCATAGGGCATTTCTAGAGAACCTTATGGAAGAAGCTAGGAACTAGCTTTTTATTTAGTTCGGCTTATCATCCTCAGACGGATGGACAGACAGACGTGGTAAACAGAAGTTTGGGAGAATTGCTGAGAAGCTTGGTGACAGAGCACCACAGCAGTTGGGACAATATATTTCCATAGGCAGAGTTTGCTTATAATGACTCTATTAACAGGAGCACATGACAGAGTCCATTTCAGATTGTTTATGGCATAGAGCTGAGGGGAATTTTTGAATTGAGGGATTCATAACAAAATGCAACTAGGAGCGCTAGTGCAAAAGATGGGGGTTATAACTTCTTTCGTCTAATATGTTCACCTGGTCAGGTGATGCAGGAGCATCTCCCATGTCAAGCGAGCCAACGTGGAAGGCAAAATACAGTTGGACACAAGCCAACACAAATTTTGAAATTCCCTTAGATTGACGCACCATCTTAAATGAAGTCATTTAAGAAGAGACACACTTGTATGATGTAATCAGGACCTTGAGACATACGCTCTTGTCCTTAGTAGGTAGGAGGCATTTAATATAGTTAATGTAGGTAGATAGAAATTTACTCTATATTAGACTGTTTGAAAGTGCAAGAGGGAAACGGGATATAGACACCCTCATTGTGCATCGTATCATTATCAGGGAGAAGGAAGAGTAAGAACACCCATGTACAGATATTTGGATTAATAGAAAGCTTTGATTCAAATCCATGGTTTGTGTTGCTCTCTGTATATTGATGTTATGCTCATGAATGTTTGCTCCCTGTTATACATTTGCTTTGATATGCTGTGTATATGATTTCATGTTCTAAGTGAAGTCTGAAAGGAAGAGGGAATGAGTTTCAATTGTTTCTCTATCTGAGAAATAATTCCTGCAAGGAGTGTAGTTGAAGTCGTCCGCAAGGAGTACGTTGACGAAGGGCTCAGGTAGTCTAACTCTTGTTCTCATTCACCCAGAGTGCATTTGGGCACAGGAGCCGTGCAAGGAGTGCACAGGCCGAGTGATGTCTCAGGGTTGCGAACCTGAGAAAAATATCGAAAGACTATTGTTGCGGGTGTGCGCAGAGTCGAAGGGTTCTCAGATATTTGAAAGTATCTGAAGGTTGCCGCAAGGAGTGCATGCAAGGACCCTCTTTGAGGCTCGAAGTTGTGAGAAGCTCTGGAGGAGTAAGGCCTTTGAAAAAATTGAGGGACATTAGAAGTTTGTAGTGCAAGCGGATAAGTCCAAGGAGGAGTCCTTGGTTCACTTCGTGAAATCATCAAAGGGAAGAAATCGACGGTCAGAAATCTGTAGGGAGGATTGGTAAAATCCCACCAGCCGTTAAATCTGCTAGAGGAGTAGGGAGGTTACGGTTGTATCTGGAGTCCAAGCTCAGAAGATTGGGGACTATCAGATCTGCACATAGATACCCGTCAACCATCCAATTGGACAAGAGTTGCATAGGATTTAAATCCTTGTGAGCAGAGGGAAAACCCCGAGAAGGCATCGGGGATTTGGTCATCGGGGTTCATACAAGTGAAGTAGTTAGACTTTGTGTTTGGGCGAAGTCCAGGGTTCAATCTGAACCATCCATCATTTGGGACACGTGTCGAAAGATCTGACGAAGTTGGGGTTCGGCGTATCGGAGGTCCTGAGGACAGGATACTCTTACAACTTGGAATCGTGAATTTCGATTCTCCGAAAAAGAGGAGAGCTCGGTGTGGGACCCAGCTGACATCATCTCATCAGAATGAGGCATCAGGAATTTGAAGTCGCAGAGACCCTGAGAGCAAATCAGGGTCATTCATCTCTAGAGGATGCGCGGTGACAACCGAGGCTATCGGGAGAAATCCCGGCAAGGAAGCTAAATCGGCATATCGGGATTCAACGTTTCGCGAATCCTGAAGACAAGGTAACCAGAGCATTTGAAATCGTGAATCATGAAATAGAGAGGAGTAGCGAGGACTGTCCATCCTTGAGGATGCGTGGCCGAGATCGAAGCCTTCGGGAAATTCCCCGACAGGAAAAGTCAATTGTCGAGAAATCAAGAGTCGGGGAATTGGGGATCCCGTGGACAAGAGGCCAAATACATATTGACACTCGAAACCTCGAATCCCGATAAGAAATAGGATTGTGGTCATATAAGGCAGGGTTGTGTGGACTGGGAGCATATCCAGGAGGGGCTGAAGAAAAAAGGAAGCGCATCAGGATATTGGAGATTGGGGATTTGAGGAAGCAAGTGTTGGTGACATCAGGGATTGGAAAACCCTGAAACCCGATTTTTATTTTGTATTGAGAATGGAAAAGCGCTCAGGTCTAAGGGCTGTAACGAGCAGGACAGACCTATGGGTCAAATATTAATAAGGATTCTAGGGGAGAATCAAAGGAGCCACTCTGGCTCGAGGGTAATTTAGAACGACCCTTAATATGGGGAGGTCAGGCGCGGGACCTGCTGAGGTAGGTGCCTAGGGTGCCTGCATCATCAGGGGGAGTAATTATTGAATATCTGTCATATTTCTAAGATACTCATAGTTGACAGGGGGAGTATGTACTGCAACAGCTCAGGGGGAGCATGTTTTTTCTTTGACATTGATGTCAAAGGGGGAGAAAGTGTGGTAATTTCAAGAATGCTATAGTGGTATAATTGGATTTTCTTCAAGGGGTTTCAAGGGGTTTCCATCAATGCCAAAGGGGGAGATTGTTGGCATGTTTTTAAGACAAAGGTAGAGTATGCGTGTTTTTCATTGATGGAAAAGATCATGATCAATAGCACAATGACAATGATGAAATGGAAAGATCAACATTGTAAGTTCAAGAGGAGGAGAAACAGTGATCATTGGATCCCATTCAAAATTCTCGATGACTGTCATATCCGAACTAAGATTGGAGGAGAGAACAAAAGAGGAGAACAAATCTAAATCATTAGATCTGAGTGTGAAGACTGACCATCATCGGATCCAGAAGAAGGAGAACGATCTTTAAGTACAAGATGAAGCAAGCTTAGAAAGTCCCAAAAGCAGGAGGACTGTTAATCCAAGAAAGACACGTGGAAAATAGTCAGAGCATGGCAAAGGTTTCTTTTCAGAGTTTCAAAGATTGGGAAATCCAAAGGAAAGAGGTTCTCTAACCCCTTGAACTCACGATATGCAAAATTGTGATATGTGAAATCGTGATAACAATCCTGATTGTTGGAGTCATAGGACACGTGGAAAGCGATTGGAATTTCGCTGACTTTCACATTGGAGGAGTCAACGGAGCATGGTGTGGGAACTCGCAATATGTGATATCCCAAAATGATCTGATTCATCAGATTGAGGGTTGATCTGAACCCTTGGATCGAGGTATGCTATGGAACATTGGATGTAGAGGACACATGGTGAGCGATTGGCATCTCGCTCACTAGAAAGTCAAAGGAAGGAAATCCTATAACCTTCCAACTCGTGATATGAAAAATCGCGATAAGGAATGGCCCATGGTCATAGTCAAGGTCACATTGTCAAAGGCTGGAGGAAGGAGCTAGTGGAGCTAAGCCCCTTTTCGGAGATCACAACATGAATATTCAAGACTCTTCATATCTGGATTACCAAAATGAGAAATGAGAAAATGCCTTTTTGTATAGGCTATGGTCACCGCCAGTGGTCATGTGAGAGGGAGGAGCTAGCGAAGCTAAGCCCCTTTTCAGAGATCACAAAATGAAGAGTCAAGACTCTTCACCTCTGGATTACTGAAATGCGAAATGCGAAAAGGCCTTTTGGTGTAGGCTGTGGTCACTGTCGGTGATCATATGAGAGAGTGGAGCTAGTGGAGCTAAGCTCTTTTTTGACGATCACAATATGAAGAGTCGAGACTCTTCACCACAGGATTGCCAATATGAGAAATATGAAAAGAATTTTGATTAGGCACGTGATCACAGCCAGTGGGCATATGGAGTAAGCACGAGACCCATCATTTGTAGTCCAACAGTGCAGATTAATCAGGAATCTGATTGAAGGGTCATTGTTTATTTTCATGATTAATTGATCAGTTACATTTCAGTTAGCATAATCGAATCATGGTTCTTGATCGGTTGGAGATTTAGTTGTTGAGACATTTTTTATTTTTCCAAGGAGATTTGAAGTGTAACTGATGAGGCTAGTGTGTATAAAAGGGGAGATACAACGACTGTGTAAGGTTAGTTGTTCTAACTGAAACAATGAGATAAACTGTAAGAAGCATAAAATGACAGATTGTAGAGCATGAGATAAAACTCAGAGATGAGTAACAGTCATTGAAGAGACATAAGCATTATCAGAATAGCAGAATAGCATGAAGCAAGATCATAATAGCAAAATAGCATGAACCAAAGAAGAATTGTAGAACAGTGAAGAAGGGGTAAGAATTGAAATACCTGTATTGTTTGTTTGTCAATCATTTATTCATAATCAGGGAGGAAGGGTGGTGCTAGGGAGGATTGTGGTCCTCTGATATTCAAGTTAGTGCTTGAATATTGGAATTTGTATCTTCCATCTAGTTGTGGCTAGAAAACAGGGTGGCAGGGTGGTGCTTGGGAAAACATAGAGTTTTATGTATACAAGTTGGTGCTTGTATAAATCCAGTTGGTGCTGGAATATTTAGGGATTTGGTGTTTCCTTCCAGTGGATGCTAGAGAAATGAGAGAGTTGGTGATCTCAACATGTTGGAGCTTGTAAAACATAGGTAGTAGCCTCACTTTGAGTTGGTGATCAAACTTAGATGATGTACTGAACTTAAAAGACTGTCTATCATTTCGAAGAAGAAGAGGTTTTCTCCCTTTATGGGTTTCCTCGTGAAAATATGTCTCTGTGTATATCTTATGTGTGATTGATGCTCATTACTTATGTTTTCCATATGATGTATAATATTGATGGTCACTTGATGAAATATTAAAAATGGTTTAATAGACTTAAAATTGTTTAAGCACAGTAACAACTGATTCACGCCCCCTCTCATTTGTCTTAGTAATTTCAACATAAAATATTGATGGAAGTGTACAACAATCTAATATAACTACCTCAAGGTCCCTTCAAGAAATCTTTCTCTGCTTCATTGTACGACTTCGCAGTATCTACTGCAAATTTTGTGATAAATCCTGCAACAATGTTGTCTAACAAGAAATCTACTGCACGTGTAAATTTATTGTCAACCTGTTGTAACTGTGAAATCTCCACATAATTCTACTCAAGCTATCTGATCCTATTTTTAGGGTGGTTGTATTTCAACCTCAATATCCACTCCTACAACACATGCAGGAAATCACAGAAAAATACTTCATGCAAGTCGCTAAATACGTACTTGTCCAAATATTTGCACGGTGTTAACTTTGAGTTTCTATTATCTTTCTACGCAAATTCTAGATCCTTTGTTTTCATCCAGCTCTTGATATCTGCCTTCTTTGGGTTCCATGTTCTAAAAATTCCCTTTTCTAATCTCATTCTTTCTAATGTTTTCTCACTAGATCTAACATTCTTTTCTCGATTCTTTAGTAAATCTCATTCACTCAATCCCATTCCGTCCCAGCCAAAAATAGAACCATTTGTTGGCTTACTTCCCTCTTGCTACCTTTCCTAGGCTAACCTAGGTTCAGGTCTACTATGGTTTCCAGCAAAACCCATTTAAAACTATCGGCCCCTTACGTGCTGCTTTTCCTGCATGTGCATGTGCCTTACATGTCGTTCTTTCTACCAAAACTAGGCCTACGCCCAACAAAATAGTTCGGTGGCCACCAATATCCATATGGATCAAGTGGACCCATGTTCTTCATCAAGAATCTATCATGAAGAATCCACTTGATTGCAATAATTGTTGAATTCGAGCTACTGGTGATCAACAAATAATCAACATATAGAACTAGGATTAGAAGTGAATTATTCATCCTGAGCATGTAAACATATGGTTCTAACTTACAACGTAGAAATTTTTGTGACAGTAGGGAAGAGTCCATCTTGGCATACCATGCCCTCAGGGCATGCTTGAGGCCATAAAGACACTTCTTTAGTCAATAGACCAAATACAAATCTTGCACAAATCCCTGGGGCTTATCCATATAGATCTCCTCAGAGAAATCTCCATGAAGAAATGCATTCTTCACTTCCATATGATAGACATCCCATCCTTTGGTTGCCACAATGGAAAGTTCCAAATGTATGGAATTCATATTCACTACTGGAGCGAAGGCCTCATCATATTCAATGTCGTGCACATGTTGAAAGCCTTTGGAAACTAGCTTGTCTTTGTATTTTCTAACCTATCCATCTGTTGTGATCTTGGTCATGTAGACCCATCTGCACCTAAAAAATTTCTTTCCTGCAGGAAGGGGAACCGGATCCAAAGTATGGTTCTCAAGGAGGGAGTTATACTCCTCTCGCATGGTGGATTACCAAAAGGGATTCCTAGAAATCCTCTCCATAGGACTGAGGATATGAAGACTAAACAAAGAAAAGATGCCTCAGTAGCATCCATTTAGAGGAAATGGGTGCAAGAGGAGGCCCCTCGAAATCAGATTGAGTCCTCCTAGTATTAGTTGGATCCCCAACAAGATCTATTTCATATTGAAGAGTAGTATTGGCCCACTTGAGCCTCAACTCTATCTCTGCAACTGCATCTTCATGCATTGACTCTACATATGACTATACTGAATCAGTATCTAAATCATCTGTATCCTCTGAATCTTAAATCTCATCTGAAGAAGAGTCGACCTGTGCATTCTTGTTGGGAGTAGGTCTTTTTTCAGGAAGGAAGTTTATTTTTTGTGTAGGCCTATTTTTGGGATAAAGATCTATTTTGGGAAAGACATATTTTTGGAGAGAAAGACCTAATATTTGAGTGCACACAATAGCTGGAAGGAAAGAAACATGCAGGAAAAGAAGGAAAATAAGCATGCATGAGGAAAAGCAATGGGGTGCGTAGGAAGACAGATATAACCATCATAGGGTTAGGTTTTTGACAAATATTGTAATGGCTATAAGCCTATAAATTAGTATAAATAAGGACCTACAAGGTCTATGAAAAAGGTTCAATAGGTTCAGGAGTTCAGTCGATAATTGTAAGAAAGTTTGTTATGATTCCTATAGTAGAGTTGAATAAATTATTCCTTGATGGTTAAGTCACAGGCTGAGGATCTTGGTGTGATCTAGTCAGCCTCACAAAGGGTAGTTACCCTCATTTTGATTGTATTACTAAAGATGTAATGCATGCAGCGCAATATTTTTCATCTAAATAAATAAAAGAGTAGAGAAGCCATATCATTGTGCAGATAGCCCCAAGAGGGGGTGAACCACTGCAAAACTTGTTTTCTATTTGATTGTTAATGAATTATTTACTTCTTTTTTTATCATTAGATTAATAATGAATGGTTAAAGTAGCTATATCATCATGCATGCATAGGGTTAAAGATGAATAAATAACAGAAGTAGATGAATGATTAACAAGGATAATGCATAAGGGAAAAAGAACCCAACCACAATCCACACTCATTCCTATACTGCAAACATTTGAGTATTACAGTCCCACATAAAATCTATCTCAGGTGAGATTGGGTTGTGCACCCTATTCTCAATGTTTCCTTTTGGTTTACTAGGAGGCTCGATAGTTTTAAGGGTTTTGTTGGAAACCTGTTTGAGATCAGAACCTGGGTCATCTAAATAAGAAGCAAGTGAAGAAATGGTTTTGTTGCCAGTTGGAACTACACAGGATTAAGTGTATGGGCTCTATGGAAGAGAAGTGTGGAGGATGAAAGCATAGAAGGGAATGTTCTGGCCATGGAATCCAATGAAGGTAGAGATTGAAATATGGTTTAAAACAAAGGAAGTTGACTTTGCGTAGAAGGACAAAAGAAACCCTAAGTTAACACCGTGAAAATAACTCGACAAATACGTGTTTAGCAACTTGTATGCGGTTGTTTTTGGTGATTTCTTGCATTTGTTAAAGGAGTGGTTATTTAGGTTAAAGGATAAGCACCCTACGAATCGGATTAGACAACTGGAGTGGAATCATGTGGAGATCGTGCAATTACAACAAGTTAATAAAAAATTCATGCACGCAGTAGATTTCTGGTTGGACAGTATTGTTGTATGGTTTATCATTGAATTTATAGAAGATACCATGAATTCATAAACCGCAACAAAGTATGATTTTCTAAAGATACACAGAGGTAGGTACACCATATCATTGTATACCTCAATCAATATTTTATTTTATGACAACGGTGCGATCACCATGGAATCAAATAGCTAATATTCCCTGCGTGCATGGGGAAAGGGGGGGAAGCACTGAAAGGAGGTTGAGATATGGAGAGGGAGATGGATAAGGAAAATAATAAGGAGGCCATGGACCCAATCATTATTGAAGAGGAATAGATAAAGAAGATAATGGAAAAGGATGGAAAGTTGCGCGACGAAATACCTTACCAATATAAAATGGATAATAAGAAGAGAGCCATAGCTGACAAAGAGGTATTGGAGAGTGATGAAGAAGAGTTGGAGGATCTCCGGGCTATGGATTAGATTGAGTAAATCCTACGTGCAATATACAAAAGGAAAACAAGAGGTCCAGGGTTAGGAAAAGAAGGAAGAAATCCAATCCAGATCACCATTAGTGTGGAACCTACAACCCCATGTGCGACTAATACACTAGAAAGAACACCAACATTTATAAAAATGAATTTTAGTGGAAGAAGAACAACATAAGAGGGATCCAATCAAGGAAAATAAACTAGGGAAGAAATTTTAGGAAGTAACAGTCAATTATATACACTACATGGAGAAAGTATCTCAACACAGTTCAAAATGGTAGAACATGATCCCACAATCAGATTACCATAATTTTAGGGAGAGGCATAGAGGACCCCAAAAAGAACTTATTCATCTGTGAGAAGATTTGGGAAGAAAATTAGATCACATATGAGGATACAAATCTCACACAGTTAGTTATCACACTAAGAAACTGTGCATTGGATTGGTACATGAGCTTGGATGTAAAAATTTTATAGGGAGTACCAAAGACTATCGCAGATGTGAAAAAACTACTGGTAAATGAGTTTCAGAAGCCAAGCTCAGAAGACCAATACATGAATGAAATTATTAAAATTAGGAAGAATCTAGGTGAGTCTGTTTGATAGATTGATCATAGGTTCAAATGTATGAAAGGTAATTTGAAATATGCAATTACTGACATGCAACATAGGCACTTATTTGTGAACTCACTGTTACCACACTTGAAGTATCCTTTAAGACAAGAAAATTTCCAAACTCAGGAAGAGTCTCTGCAAGCAGCCCTACAACTAGAAGAGAACCAGTCTTAGAAGACAAATCCAACAATAGAGTATTTTAAGGAGGATTTGAAGAATATATCATTTCAACTTAACCAAAATAAGGGAAAAGAGAAAAGAGAATATGTTTGGTGTACACTATGAAGGACAAAATGACACCATAAAAACGAATGTCCAAATTTTGTGCAGCACTTGGAAATAAGGGTTCCAAAACCCTTGCAAATAGTAGGACCATGGTGTGATATTTGTAAGATGCATGGGCATGATCCATATTATTTTCCAATGATGCAGAAGTATAAGACAATACCAAAAATCTCATATTGCAATTTTTTCAAATCAGTGGGTCATGATGATAAGGATTGCAGAGCACTGGAAATTATGAGAGATATAACTTCAGACACTTAAAGGGTGCAAGAATAAATAATGATAGGAAAATATGCACCTCATTTTAGCCAGGTTCCACCACCATACAACAATACGCAACCACAATACAACAATATGCAGTCGCACTACAATAATGCGCAACAACAATATAACACCATGTAGTATAACCAGGTACCCCAATACAACGCACCGTGAGAAGATTGAGGTGGATACAAAGGTTGAGGACGAGGAAGAGGAGGATTTGGATGAGGATAAGGACCAGTAGTGTGCCACAACTTCAAACAATCCAGACATTATGAAAGGTATTTTCCACTTCCACCAGTGAAATGTATGCACTGTTGTGCAACCACATCGCATACCATGACATAGAATAATTCCTAACACTCTTGGGAAAGATCCAGGAAAAAAGGAACTAGAACAACCAGAATGTCTAGTGGATTTATGAAGAAGCGAGGGATGATGGGAAAAACATAAATACAATCACTTGAGTAGGATCCAAGAGAAGAGTTGATGCAACAAAACAAGATCCATCTCAACACTAGCGGGTAAAGAAGAATATTGAGCCATAAAAGAAGTTTGAGGTGCAAAAAGAAAAGGAAACATTTAATGAGGCTAGACATGAGTTTCTCAAGAAGAATGTTGCATCTACATTAGTTGTGCAACAAACTCAGGACCGACTAATGTATGATATGGCATCTTCAATGGACCATATCAGTAAATGACAATTGTTGGAGCAATTAAGTACCATAAAGACTTCTCTGCAATCATGTGTTAATATATTGAATGATCCATCATTTGTTAAGGACTTACAAAATATGCTAGAAAGATGCAACATAGAGGTAGAAGGGAAGTTAGAGTAGAAAACAATCAATCATCTCCATATAAGAAGAAGGATAAGAAGATAATTTAGACTAAATGCCAACACTGGGGATTTCAATGTGGGATATATTATACTGGATTTAGGATCTAAAGTAAATGTCATACCTAAGAAGACATGACAATCTATGGGAGAACCCACATTAGGCTATTCACATGTCCAGTTGAAACTAGAAAATCAACACAAAGTGTTACCAATTGGAAGGCTTAAAGGTGTGACAATAGATTTGGATGGAGTGCGCACTATGGAATATTTCAAAGTGATAGAGATAGTAGATGGCAAAACACATTACCCAACATTACTTGCATTGGATTGGGAATTTGATAATCAGTCTATAATCAACTTGAAGAAAAGGAAAATGAATTTTGAATAAGGAAATTATAGAGTCATTACACCATTATATCCCTTAGAAGGACAAAGGTTTGTAGAGGTGACTTGTTTGGGTTTGGAAGAAATAAAATAGTTGTACAGAACCACTGGGCAAGAAGAGGATTATTTCAACCCAAATGTAGATGGGGTACTAAGCTAGAGAAGGATTACATCATGTGCTTCTGACATAGACACAAGTTTGGAGAATTGACAACATCGATTACATGAAGTACCACAAGGAGGTGCACAATAATAGAATGCACAGTAAGATGGGTTGGTACAGAGAAAAGAGAACCTCCCATTTTTCAAGGGATAAACGAATTAGAGGAATTATTTACAAAATATGAGGAGGAAGTGGTGGAAAATCAAAGGTTTTTATCCCTATATATTTCACTCAGGGAAACACCTGAAAGATGGTGAGGTGCGCACAAATAAACATTTCAGGATAGGTATCAGTGTAAACAACTATTGCACATTATATTTGGCACAGAATAGGGGAGCAAGTGAAAAAGTATGATGGGAAAGGTGTTCATTTTTCAATAAGAAAGGCTTAAGAAATAAGTTTATGCCATCTTAGAATTTTACTTAAACCATAAACAATTTGTTTCAACAACCAACATCACAAGAAGAAACACCAAGCACAAGTAGACAAGAATTATCCTGGGAAACCCTTCTCAACAAGGGAAGAAAACCCAGCCAATCCTTTGCTATATTCTTCAAGAGAAATACCTTCAACACCATAAACATAGCATACAAAAGGGTGCTCACAAACCCTAGAAACCTAGTGCCCAAGAGAGGTGTGCACTTTTCCCAAGAACACGTGTTTGCTGAAATTTCCAAACTCACACTTGTGATATGATTCTTCAATGGGCAATTTATCTTTACTTATATTAGAATGAACTTGTGAATATGATTGTCTATTTTCACAATAGGGCCGACCTCAATAACTCATAATAAAATTAATAATTACCATATTAATTATCTTTTACATTAATTATATTTCACTTTATGGTGGGGATGACCTATACCCTTTACATCACAAATAGGGTTACAGGTAAGTCTGACTCTTGAACAATATAGCAAGGGATTTCATACACCCACTAGTGCTCAGTCACTAGGGGCACATCTATCTGTGCTCAACCACAAGGATGTCAACATATCAGTCTCACTGTGTCTCACAGGAGAACCACACTCACTAGTGCTCATCCACAAGGATCACGTTCACATGTGGTCATCCACAGGCACGTCCAACTAAGCAGATCTTATTTATCATTGCATTACACAGGAGAGTCATCTGGAATTTTTGTGGGTGGGAAATACCTCCTATGGACTAGCACTAAGGGTTTTATCATGCATGCAGAAATGACCTAAATATTCTTACTTTTTACCATCATCCCATGCCTAGACCCCCATTACTCATATGTAAATACAAGGCTCAAGAGATTAAGTTGACGTACCTTATTCTTTTTGTTTGATGTCGATCCCTTTTGTGCTTGGTCATTCTTTGACTTCAACTCTCCTCCCAATGTTGACCTACATTCATTAAAGACAAACAAAGA
>SNQJ01S0048157.1:89998-106612 GCA_010110895.2 Picea sitchensis | reverse complement strand
CGGCTACTGCTCCTCGATCCTGGTCCTGGGCTCTTCTTCCACTATCTTCCAACTGCTTTTCTCTATACTTCTCTTTGCACAAGGATGGATAAAGGTTGGGACAAAGGGAATCCTTAATCAGGTATAGTTTCTTTATATGATTCTCCTCCTTTCAAATGGGACACCTACCCCTTCTTTTATAGGTTAGAAGGAGCTAGGTATTTCGTCAAATGACCAGCCATGCATGGCCGAAAGTTTTAGTTAAAGTACCCAAAGCCGTGTGTTCCGTCAGCAACTTTCTTTTTTTCGTGCTTTTGTAGGTACATGCGGGTTGTCTTGGGTCAGCAAGCGTGTATACCCGTGCAGTAATGGAGTAGGGTGCATGGGCCTTTATCAAAGAGGTTTTTAAGAAGAGTTGTTCAACAGTGTTTTGGCAAAGAAGGAATCTGAGATGGCCTGATGCCAGGTAAGCATGTATGGTGCAAATAAGGGTTATAACATATTCCCCCTAATGTGTGAGGTCAAAAGAGCATCTGATGGCCGAAATACATTAACAATCTTCACCGATGTACCAAAAAAGTGAGCCCAGGGACTAGAAATCGGGAGGTGCCTTCTGCAAAATAATAATTGTCTCACCAAGGCAGGCATACCCATGCTCGGGATGAAATAAAATCATGGCTACCAATCAAATACACTGTAGATCCATGCCATATAACTATATAAAGTGTAGCCATGATAAATACACAGTGGAGCTACATCTCAAAATAAAAAAGATATACATGTAGAGTATCCATCTTCTAGAAGCTGATAAGGCCTGACAGCTGGAGATGAGGTCTTCAGATCTCGAGAAACAACTTCAAAATCTACAAAACTCAGGTAGGAGTGTAATATGAGTGTACGACTTCACTACCCAGAGGCCTTTGATGACTCATCGGTCATGGACTAGAGAATCATGATGATCAGACTGAAGGCTTCATTGATTTCAAAAAAAGACTCGATTGGAGTTTCAGGATGGCCGGGCATGAGGGAAAGAGACAAACTGCAAAGGGGGCGACTCAGGATTGGTAAAAACTTCCCTTGGACAATATCATGACAAATGATGAGACTCAGGCAACATGGCATTAACATAAGTTTACGGGGCAGGAGGCAACGCAAACTCTCCATATGTTTGGAAGAATAACCAAACATAGGAGGACACAACTCAATGTAGTGGGAACAACTTCCTAAGGTCATATTAAATCTCAGGGTTTGATGAAAAAATAGTCAGATGTGCTTTATCCAAGGGAAACTCATTGTGCTTCCAAATAAATAAAATACTTTTCCCTTCCTCTTTTTGGGGTATATTTGATTTTTTTTGTCTTTTTCAATAATTTTGGAAAAAGAATAAACGAATGTTATGTTACAAAGGAGGAATGAGTGTCGCAAACATACAAGTTCGAGGTGCAAGGACAATACTGATGTTCAAAGAAAGGACACTCAGGAAAAATCCCTCCTGGGACCAAAGGTGTCAAGACGCAGAGGCAAAGTGCTACAGGGCTTACGTATAAGGCATGCTTCAGATGGTTTAGTTGAGAGAAACATGGAGCCGGCATTAGACCAAAGATGCATGTATGCAAACGCAGTTAACAAAACACACAATGGTAAGGTCCTTCGATGTAATTTTAATGAGCCTAGAGAAGGTAAGATCAACAGTTTTTCATATTTAGAGAGTCTGAAAAACATAAAAGGAGACTCCACTGGGGTACCTTTTTCGAAGGTAGTCTGGTCAGTTCGAAAAAGGGGTAAATTACCACAGAAAAGACGTCTATTCAAAACCATTTTAACGAGTGTGATAAAGACAAGATCACTCGACCATTTTTTCATTTTTAAGGAGTCTGGAGAAAGGTTAACTATGGACTCTGTCAGGAATGTTCTTCTGGACCATTTTAACGAGTATGAAAGAATAAGGTCACTCGACGATCTTTTCAATTTTAGGGAATATGAAAAGAGCTTAACTATGGACTCTGTGGGGGTTCCTTTTTCATAAATTTAGTCCCTCAGGCCCAAAAAAGGGTTAAAATTATACCTGAGGGTACTCTTCTAGATATCTGAGGCCTCTAGAGTATACCTTTGTTCGTACAGTTGATCGTCTAGACCAAAAAAGGGGTAAACTACCACCGGACAGACGTGACTTCAAATTTCAGTTTAACGAGCATGAAAGGTCACAAGATTGCTCGACAATCTTTTCATGTTTAGAGGGTCTGAAAAGGGATTAAAAGAAGACCCATTATATTTGTTGGGAGTCCTGAGGGTGCGGTTAAGAGTGAAAAGGAATCATGCAAATGAGGCTCAAACTCTTAATCAGGAAAAACTGTGGAGGACTCCTGAGCCTATAGTCATTAGTGACAACATGGACACCATCATGCAACCATGATCTACCTAGGGAATCCATGTTATGGTAGGATCTACCACCAAATTACGACACTTCTAAAGCAGTAATGAGGGTTCTGTGTCGCAACTCGGTGGGATCAATCCTATGGCAAAGAGGGAAAAACAACAATATGCAGAAAGTGGGGGTGGAATCCTGACTTAAATGCAACGAGATGGGAAAAAATGAATTTTTACCAAAGGACCATCCAAATGCCCAAATCTCAAAAAAAATTCCAAATACCCAAAGGAATATCTCCCTTGATCATCCAAGGAAAACTCTCGAACCATCTTAAATGATTTTCAGTTTAGAAAAAATGACAAAAGGGTCTGAAAATTGACAAAAAAGGGCCAAAAAACTCTATAAATAGAAGCTGGCAGCTCATCATCACCGTTCTTAATTCAGAAATTGACTAAAATCCAAAATTGCCCCTTTCTAAAAAGAATTGATTCTGGGAGCTTCAGTGGATGAAACAACCATCTGCTTGGACCAAGTAAGTATAAACTCTCTCCTCTTGCAATTTAAATATTTATTTATGCTTTTAGTTTCAAGTTTTAGGGGGGCATCGACCCTCAAAAGGTCGGCCCTAGGTCCATGCGGGTTGTCTTATGACAGGCCATGTGTACACATGGCTGTCATCATTACACCCCACGTGGACCCTTTATTTAATGGATTTTTTTTTTTAAAAGCAAGGGTCAACCCTCCTGAACTTGGTTTTTGAAGGATGTATGTTCACTGGAGGGAAAGAGAGCATGAGGAGATTAGTGAGTTGGTTGGGGAAGACCCCAATGTTGTTGTTTCCTTAATGCAATGTGGGATTCTCAAGTTCTTCCTATGTCCTTTTATGCGAGCACAACCTAGGCTACTGAATGCCTTGGTTGATTATTGGCATCCTGACGTAGAGGCCTTTATGTTAGAGGGGCAGTCACTGGTGCCTACTATAGAGGACATATATTTTTTGACTGGCCTCTCCAAGAGAGGGTAACCAGTCAATTTCCAGACATTTCCTTTGGGACCTCATAACATATCGAAATTGATAGGACTTTATTGTGAGGCTGGTACAGACCGATGGAGCTCTCAGGTGCCAATAAGCAAGTTCATTGATTTATCACTGCAGGTGATTGTGTTTCTTATTGAGTGGATAACTGGTTCTATGGCTCTACATTAGGAGTCTCGTGCACAGATGAACTGTGAAATCTAGTGCTTAAATGCACATATATTTGACTAGAGCACTACACTGCTGGATTGTATGAAGAGGCAGCTGACAAATTGTTGTTTGCGGACATAGAGGAACTTCGAGTTCAGGATGATTCTATGCTCTTTCTTCTTTGAAAGAGTTCCTAGTTTCAGTCCTCGAGTGGTGGTACAAGGACATTAGGCCTCTCTACATGTGGTTTGCAAATGGGCAGTGTTACTGCCACGACAGGGTGGTGGAAGGACCAATGAGTCCTTTGATGATGACTTCTTTGCTCGGTTGTCACGACAGATCCCTTTCATAGGGGATTACCCTTATGTTGGGATTGATTTCTCAAGAGATCTTGAGATACCGGTACCTCCTGGTGAGGACCGAGGAGAGATGGGTAAGTTTGCATTGTTTTCTTTTTTTTTGTGAAACATATGTAATTTTTATGTTTTTTTTTATATATATCATTTTTTTATACTAGATTATTTGACAGATATGTGTCTATTATGTGCAGATGTGGGACCAGTGCGACCTATGGATTATGCGAGGAACGGGCGTCATCCTCGGCTAGGGGTTGCACCTGCCGTCGCAGGGGGACCAGTAGCAGTAGGAAAGCTTCTAGCCGGTGAGGCTGAGAGGGTTTTGAGATGAGTTGAGTGAAAATTTACCTCGCTCACCCGCACAATACCTATGGTAGAGATTGAGCATCTGCCACCATCTATGCAGCCTCATGTAGTGGAGGCACCATGGACGTCGGTCCATTTGTTTCGACATTTGGGAAACGTTGTTGATCATTACAATAGGGCCCACAAGCCTTGACCTTAGTTAGTCTAGACTTTTCACATGCCGAGAGCACTACTTGTATATATTTTTTGAGGGCATAATCCCCATGACTCGTTGCTGGTCATATTTTTGAGGTGCTTGCATCCACCTATGTACTCTGATGATTATGATATTATATATGGATTTTTATGTCTTTTTGTGTCTTATGGATCATATTTTCCTTTAAAAATGTATTTACATGTTTATGTGTATGTCTTTTTATATGTGTACGAGATGCCAGTCTAAAATTTGGTGAGCTAGAGTACCTATAACTTGGTTTAATCTCCTAGGAACATGAAAATATGTAATATAATCAAAGCTTTGTTCTAAGATATGTACCCTAAGGAATCGTCAGTGTAAAGTTGGATCATAAACATGGTAGACTCTATTTAAATGAGACACAACCAACTAAGCATCTAAATAGACCTAGAGATGAGAGATACCAAATGACAGGGCATCACGAAGAAACTCAATAACTACACTGTACTCGGTGACATTGTTTGTGATGTAACCTAAGCATATACCTCCGGAAGATAATAACTTGCCTCAAGGTGTAAAAATTACCCAAGCTGCAGAGGCAAGCCTCTGAGTGTGCCGGCTAGCACCGTCTATGTACCCAATGAACACCTCTGATTCACTTGAAATCTACCACAGTGACAAAAGATAACATAAAAAATGACACGTCCATAATACTAAAAGAAACTAGAAAGTGATAGTACAAAGACTATACATATGTTACAAAAAGTTACCCAAGGTGACCTACCTATGAGTAATACTTCTTGAGGTAGAGCCCATTTCTAGGCTTCGCCAAAGCATTTCCCCCAAAGTCGACCAGATGATAAGCACCCTTTTTAAAAACCTCTTTTATGATGAAAGGTCTAAACCACATGGGTTTGAATTTTCCTACCCCCAGTGGGTGCTTATCTTGGTCATAGACCAAGACAAGGTCGCCTTTAGAGAAAATCCAAGGACAAACGAACCGATCATACTAACACTTGACTTTATGTTTGTGAGCCTTGTTGGCCAGGGCTACATCACGATGTTGCTCATTGAGCCGCTCAAGGTATAATAATTGTTCTTCGAGTGGAGAAGTGTATGACAATAACTATACTGCCAACTTTAGGGACGGGATCTGACATTCGATAGGCAAGACTGCTTCCAGCCCGTAAATGAGTTGAAAAGGTGAGAAACCGGTTGCAGTCTTAACAGACATTCGGTAAGCCCATAATGCCGAGTATAACATCAAATTCCAATTTGACTTGGATGAGTTGATCGTTCATTGTAGGATGGTCTTAAGAGATTTATTTACAGCTTCCACCTGACCATTTTTTGGGGGATAGTAGGGTGACGAATGTTCTTGCCATAATCCAAGATTTGATGTTAATTCGGTCATCATCTGGTTTTGAAAGTGACTGCCATGGTCAGTGACAATCTCTCTCGGGACGCCGAACCTTTCTATTATCTGGTTGAATAAAAAGAGAGATGCAATCTCCCCATCATCTTTAAACGTTTGCATAGCTTTGACCCACTTCGTGAAGTAGTCTACAACTACAATGATGTAACGGTGCCCCCTTGTTGAAGGAGGGTTGCATGTAGTGTAATAAATCCCCCACTTTGTGAAGGGACCAAATGTGATGATAGGAAACATGGGAGAAGGATGTACCCTCATCTTTTGAGAGAAGATCTGACACGGGTGACACTTCTTGACCGATTCGATACAATCTTTGATTAGTGTTGGTCAGAAGTAACCTGCACGTAAAATCTTTTGGGTTGTTGCCAACCCAGACAAATGACCGCCACATGCTCTGGTATGGAAATCGTTAAGCACGATAACATATTCTTCGTGAGTGAGACATCGATGTAGGATGCAGTCTACACCTCTTTGATACAACATATCATCAAGTATGAAATAATTCTTTTCCTAATGGTGAATACGACGACGCTCATCACGAGAAGCAAAGGTGGGGCACTTCAAATTCTAGAGATAGATAAGTATATCTTCATACCAAGGATCTAAAGATGTGATCAAAAACATATCTCCTCTAATAGGTGACTCTTCAGGCATAACATCACCTGACTCAACCAGAAGTTCCGAAATAAGTTCTACAAAGACCAGTGACTTTTGGGATTTTGCTGAAACGAAATCTAAGTTAAATTCCTGGAGGATGACTATCCTTCTATTGATCTTTCTGCCTATTACCCATCGTGTCAACATGTATTGAAATAGATTCACAATGGAAATGACGGTGGTCTTGCGAAACAGAACATAATGATGGAACCGTTGAACAACATGGACTGTTGCCAATGCAAGTTTTTTGATATGAGAATAATTAAGTTTCGGTCCGACTAGGCCTCGGCTCAGGTAATAGATCACATATTCTGAGAGAAAATCATCTTCCTGAACTAAGACCATGCTGGTGGTGGACTCTGTGGCAGCCAGGTCCAATAATAAATCTTTGTTATAGTTGGGTGGCTGAAGTAGAGGGGCAGTTGTGAGGGCATGTTTCAACGCGTCAAAAGAGAGTTGAGCAGCATCGTCCCAATGAAAAGGAATGTCTTTCTTTAGTAAGAATATAAATCCCTTTGTGATCTCGGCATAGTTGGTGATTAAACGTCTTAAAAAATTTGCCTTGCCCTGTAGACTCTGAAGTTGAAGGATTGTGCGTGGGGGAGGAAACTAAACTATTGCCTCAACCTTGAGAGGATCAACCATGATCCCTATTGTTGACACTATGAAACCTAACAAACGTCCTAATGTTATGTAAAAGTTGCACTTGCTTGGATTCAAGAGAATCTGGAAGTAGCGACATCGCTCAAAGATAAGTCGGAGGTGTGTAGGATGATCCATTCTCTTGCGATATCGAGATGCTAAATCATCTAAATAGGCCTCGACTATATGCTTGAGATCATGGAAAGCAAAATACATGGCCCACTGAAAGGTCGCTCCAGCATTTTTGAGACCAAAGGGAATCTTACGACACACGAATGTACCCCATGGAAAAATGAATGTTGTTTTGTGCTAGTCTTCGGGTTTGATTTGTATTTGATTGTATCCCAAAGAACCATCCATGAAAGAAAATGCTTCGCAACCTGCACATTCATCAATTATCTATTCGATGAATGGTGTGGGAAAATTATCTTTTGGATAGGCCTTGTTCAAATCAAGGAAGTCCGTACATACACGAATTGTGCCCTGTTTTTTATTGACCGGCACAGTATTTGACACACATTGGGTCAAATGGATAGGATAGATAAAATTGGATTTTAATAGTTTCTCAACTTCAACCTTAATGATTGCTTCTTTCCAAGGATTAACTGGATGAAGATTTTGCTGAACAGGCTTGGCATCTGGATAAGTTGTGATTTCATGTTCAACTATTTTTGGATCGATGCCTGGCATTTCCTCATAAGACCAGGAAAAAACGTCGTGAAATTATTTAAATAGATCTGTGTAGATTTGAATCTCTCCCGGGGAACAGTCAGCTCCGACGAAAACATTCTCCATGACTCTAGGGGTTCTGGAAATATTAATCGGTATGGTTTCAATGATAGTTTCCATATTACCCTTGGCATAAACCTCATGTGTAGCTAAGGGATTAATAGGACAAGACCTATCTCCAGTCATAGTCAAAGTGAATTATCTGGCTTTGATTCTGCTTAACTTTGGGAAGAGGTATGATCTGTGATGGAGATCGTCCCAAGGTTTGTCCAGAATAGTCATTACTTCAATTATTGCTTCGTTGGAAGGAAAGACTAAGTCTAACGAATTGGTCTCAGTGAGAGAGCCTTGAGCCCAAATAGGCTCTAGAAGCGGATCAAACTCTTGTGTAGAAGTTGGATCTGTATCAGCCAAATCTTGCTGAACTAAAGAGTATGAAACTTCGGCAGCGGACAAGGGCATGGACATGTCATGGTGCCATGTCCCTTCCATCGTGGCCGATGGGAAAGGAGGTATCCATGGATCATTGAAGTAGGTCATGTGAAATGACGAAACTTGGAAAATCGCAACCTTATGGTGGTCGAATATGAACTTGACATCGCCTTGAGGGGGAAAGTAATCAAAGATGGGCACAAACCAACCCCTACATTGACTATGCTCGGTTGGGGATTATCAATCATTGGGACCGTGGATACCCCCAATGAAGGATCGGGTCTGGAGAAAGACAATTGATCAATGGTCACAATCTGGTCCTTGTGTGGAAATAACAAGACCCAGAAAACTATAGAAACCACTGCTTGCATGGCATAAGTGCAACTCCTTCCTAACAAAATATTGTAGTTGAGGAATGCGTCAACTACTTCTACCTAGACACACACATTCTTCCTTCGTAACTACATGGGGAAAGAGGGAATGATACCAAGTGGTCGAAACGAACAATCATCGAAGGCAGTGAGAAGAGTAGGTGACGGAGAAAAAATGGGCTGGCCAATGGCCTTCCAACAAGCCAATGACATAACACATGTTGAGGCACCCTCATCAACCACCATACAGAAAATATTCCAAGTAAAATTTTTCATGGGGTGAGCCACTACTATCTGAAATTCTACGTGGTAAGGCAGACGAGGTTTTAAGTCAGTTGTATCTAGCATGATTGTACCCGGATTACAAGTCTTGGTAGATCCTAAAGAGGCTAACAAACCCTTCCTCTGGGAAGGGCATCTTTGGAGGACCTCTAAAATGGACATCTTACAAGGGGTTTGAGACAAATCCTCCACCACAGAATAGTTCTAGGCAGCCCTTGTGTTTGGGTTGTGAGAAGCTTTCTTGAACGCACCTTTTGGGATGCGTGTCATTGTTTTTCCCAAAGTCTTCTTGATCTGGAGAGGAAGAGATGGGAGTTCGGCTTCTTTGCCCTTCTCAGAAGTGCTTGGTTTATTGTATTCATGTTCTCTATTCGATATAAAAGTATCACCCTTCATGATATACACATTTGCGGATACGATATTGTTCGAAGATGGAGAGGGTCCTTGATTTCCCCCTTCCACACTTGTAAAGACTTGGGTTAGGTTTTGCCCATGTTGAAATGGATTGGTTTACATGGAAGGCTGTTGTTGTGTCACAAACATTTGGGCCTCTGCAAACCGAGGAAATTGGTGGGTCGGGTGGTCTTCTATGCATAGGTTGCATGGATACCTCACCTTTCGTTTCTCAGTGTTTCCCCCACCAGCATTATTAGTGGGTTTCTTATCCCCCTTACCCTTCTTTCGTTTTTTTTTCTTTCCTTCAGGCTACTGGGTGGCCTTTGAATTTGTCAATTGCACTGTGTCTACATCCAACATTTGAGTAGGGGGAGCAGCCAAATAGTAGTTTGGCTGGATGCTATGTGTTGTATAGACAATTGTTGCTTTTGCTTCGTCAGTTGCTTAGCGGGCTTTGTTTGTGCTGAACCAAAAATACCATGGGCATGTGGTCCAGCTCTCCGTGTGGTTTTATCAAGTATTGAGCATGGCACATCTGGCAAGATATCGTATAATAAACCAAACTAAGAGTAGATTAGCTTAAGCTACTGAGCTCTCATAATGGCATCTTCTTCGGAAAACACTCCCAACATCGTGACGTCTTTGGATAACTGTGGGACCAAAGACTTAAGGAACCACTCGAGCAGTAATGCTGGTGGGAATGGCACCTTAATTAAACTCTTTCGACGTCTCCATTCTCGGATGTGATCAGAGATATGGTCTACTTCTTTCTATGCGAAATTGGCCAGTAATTCTGTGTCAGCGTCGTATCTCATAGGTAATTGGAAATGGTTTAGGAAAGCCATTGCCAATTCGCCGAAGGAAGAGTATATTGAGTGGTCGAGATCAATGTACCATTTCGCAGCACTCCCAATGAGAGTACATTGAAACAATCACAACTATACGGAGTCGTCTTTCAGCAAGTTAGACAAGCACCAAAGATGGAAGGTGGTCACATGATCTCCTGGATCTTCGTTAGGCTTGGCTTCAAAATTTGGTATGTCTGAAGGAAACTTCATCAGCATAGGGGGCCAATGCGGATTGTGACAGATAGGGTCATTCAACAACCTTGTCAAGTCTGGAAAATGCAAGGTTTCTAGGAAAGGTAGTTTGGGTTGTTGGTGATAACCATGGAAAAAGGGACCTGGAGTTTGACTGGCACCAAGTTTCCAGGAAAAGTTCGATTGTTGGCCTAGGTTTTGCTAAAAAACATGGCCATGACTAGTGTATGGATTCCGTGTGTGAGGAGACATCATTGGCCGATTCCCAAAATATGATGTAGATGGTTAGGTGTGCATTACATTGGGAGGACTTTGGGAAGAGTTTGCCCATGCCGATCCCATGGGCATAGGCATAGCACCCTGTCCGGGGTTCCATTGGTTGTGAAATTTTTTTCCCTAGATCAGCATTCTTGATGAAGGAACTGATCCCTACCAATAATTCCAAGGTCTTGATGTGGAAGAAGTTCCTGGGTTTGCCCCCTGTGTAGGAATAGTACCCTGCATAGGAATAGGTTGTCCGTAACCAATTTTTCCCCCAGTCGGGAAAGCAGCAGAAGAGAAAGCGTTGTTACCAAATGAACTGAACAAAGAAAATGGTGTCGAACCTACTGACATATTATGAGAAGGTGTTCCTTGACTCCCTGCTCCAAATAAACTATGGTGTGTGGGTGGCCCAACGGATTGCTGGTGGGTGCCACCAAGTGAAGGGGACGAAGGAGGTATATGACCTCCCCCATAATGGAAAACATTAAAAGGAGCTGGAGTGCCCCCCATGTGTCCTTACAAAGGAGAATTAGAGCTCCCTGCCCCTAGACCTAAAGTCTGTAAAGTGGAGTAGGAAAGTACAGAACTTGTACCTGAGCTAGGCATCCCATATGAGAATGGAGGGCCTGTCGCACTCAGTGTGAAAGGGGAAGTGGCCACTGCCACAGATGGGATTGGACCACTACTCGAGGTAGAGGCAGTTGAGACCATGGTGGCTCGGATTGGTGACGGTGGGTTAGGAGGTGGAATATCCTCTGTGGTGAAAACCATAGTGGGAATGGAAGAATTTCCAGAAGGAGTGGCAACATTTGTTTCCATTGCTGCGTGCGACACTGTCTGGCACTCATAAGGGTGAATCAGTACAATGATGGGTGCCGAAAGATTAGTGGTTGGAGTTTTGGAAATCCCTCCTATGGACTAGCACTAAGGGTTTTATCATGCATGCAGAAATGACCTAAAGATTCTTACTTTTTACCATCATCCCATGCCTAGACCTCCATTACTCATATGTAAATATAAGGCTCAAGAGATTAAGTTGACGTAACTTATTCTTCGTGTTTGATGTCAATCCCTTTTTGTGCTTGGTCATTCTTTGACTGCAACTCTCCTTCCAATGCTGACCTACATTCACTAAAGACAAACAAAGAACTCCACATGCATTTGATCTATGAACTAACGGGTTAGAGATTTAATCAATCATACAATCAATATTCCAATAATGACAATCTCATATGGCGGGACAGGAAAATCAATTCTTTTATTAACTTCATAGTGATACCTTACAATGATAAAGTCGACTACTTCTCCTCGATCCTAGTCCTGGGCTCTTCTTCCACTGTCTTCCAACTGCTTTGCTCTATACTTCTCTTTTCACAATGATGGATAAAGGTTTGGACAAAGGGAATGCTCAATTGGGTATAGTTTCTTTACTATGATTCTCCTCCTTTCAAATGGGACCCCTACCCCTTCTTTTATAGGTTAGAAGGAGCTAGGTATTTGGTCGAATGACTGGCCATGCATGGCCGAAAGGTTTAGTTAACTTACCCAAAGTTGTGTGTTCCATCAGCAACTTTCCTTTTTTCATGCTTTTGTAGGTACATGCGGGCTATCTTGGGTCAGCTAGCATGTACACGTGTGTAGTAATGGAGCAAGGCACGTGGGCCTTTATAAAAGGGGTTTTTAAGAAGAGTTGTTCAACAATGTTTTGGCAAAGAAGGAATCTGAGATGGCTTGATGCGAGGTAAGAATGTCTGGTGAAAATTAGGATTATAATAGGAGTTCATCGTATCAACTCTCTGCTCAGAAAAGGATAATACATCATTTCATCTATGTCTCAGAATTATGCACCCATCTCATGGGCCTTCACATGTTCACATGTGCTTAGCCACAGGCACATCGAAATCAATAGATGTTCTTTCTAACTACATTACACAACACAATTATCTGGAGTATCATCTCAATGCTCTGCATAGAGGAGGCTGACACAACATTCCAGTTCTGTATTAGATAGGAACCACACACCCAACTCAGGAGCTCTCTCTTAGGTTTGTGTCCTGGAGGATGTCTCACGCAGTTGTAATCATCAACACTCCCTCTCAGCTAGCTGGGAGGAATTCTCCATCATTCCAAGTCTCACTAGGAAGTACTTGAACTTTGTCTTTGATGTAGTCATCAAAACTCCCTCTCAGCTAGAGAGGTATTCTTCACCAAGCCAATTTGGTGAATATGTCTGCAATCTGCTCATTTGTAGGAAGGTACTCCAAGTGTATTTCTTTCCTCTGCATCATGTCTCTGAAAATAATATTGTATCTCAATGTGTTTCGATCTATAATGAAACACAGGGTTCTCAAAGAGCTTCACACAACTCTGGTTATAATCATAGAATCCATCTCATGATCAAGTAAATATGTTAGAAGTTTGTGAAGCGACACTTCTTCACACACTCAATGATATATACTCTCCTTCTGTGGTACTTCAAGGACACAGATATTTGTTTCCTGCTGCACCAGGAAACCATGGAAAAATTCACGAGAAAGAAACAATTGGATGTGCTCTTTTGGTCCACTTTACTTTCTATCCATTTTTCATATCCCTGCAAACTCAAGTCTACACTGGAGGCATATCTCATGCCATATATAATTTTTCCTCATAGATATCTCAATACATGTTTCATTGCTTGTCCAGTAAGTCTGTATCGGATGAGTCATGAATTCTCTAAGTATATTAACTGCATAACATATATCCAGTCTGGGTTTAACTAGATACACAAGTGATCCAATTAGTTGTGAAACAATATCGTCTGAATCATCATCATTTCAAATTCATCATCATTAGTGTAGGAATGGATTTACATTTATTCATATTGAACTTCTTTAGTATCCCCGCTGTATATTTTCCTTGACTTAGGAAAAGTCTCATTGGTCTTCTGTCATACTTCTTGTCCAAAGAAGTAGTGCATCATACCCAGATCCTTTATCTCAAAGTCAAAATTCAAATATTGCTTGTATCCAACAACTAGGATTCTAGATCAAGTGTCTCATCATAGAAAACTCCCTCTATTTGTGGGAATCCTTTGGCCACAGATCTCAGTTTATACTTCCATCAGTTGCATGCTTGATTTTATAGATCCACTTGGAAGTCACCATAGACTTCCCTATTGGTCTCAGAACAATGTCTCATACATCATTATTTAAGATATATTGGTATTATTATGTTATGGCATATTTCCATGCCTATTCTCCTGTTGCTTCTCCATGACAGGGAGCCTCAGAATCAATGAAGTGGCTCATGGATGAAGTGTTTCTTGAAAAACTCTTTTTCTTTCTCAGGATGTCCTTTGAGGGAATTTTATGTTCCTCTGTATTTTGCAGAGTTTTTTCAAGCCTAGGAAGGACTTTTTATGACCTACTTCAATATATATGGGCTTATTGACTAGATCAAATGGACCAGCTGGAATAATATCTATCTCCCTTTGAACTGCTGAAGAGGGAGAAGGCATTGTATCTTCTTTCTTTTCATTTTGTTTTGACTCCTTTTAAGTCAAGTAACTCGCTTTGAAGTCTGAAGGATGGATGTTTACTTGCTTGATAGATCTTTTATGTCTAGTATAATAATCAATCAATAAGGTTTGGACTCCCATACCAGGGATAATGGTCCAATTCATGAGGGATCCCACACTAGAGATACTACCCTTCATTTATTTAAGAATGAAATCAACTATAAATTTAATGATCAAACAATTTACCTGGATCTACAGTCATGCTTAACTTTATATTTTTTTAGAGGAAATACTTCTCATCTCTATTATCTTCATTCTTTTAGGGTGAATCTGGATCAATGTTAGCGGTGGAATCATATTGTCCTCCTTTCTTCCTGGTTGGACAATTTCTTGCATAGTGCCCATATTTGTCACATTTGAAGCATTGAATCTCTGAAACATCTCTTCTCTGATTATGACCTGAGGCTGATGGAGATTTATCATCTCTGAATTTTTGTTTAAATTTTCTTTTGAATCTTCCTCCTTTCTTTATATGAAGTGCAAGAGCATGGTTCTCATCAGGGGAGTCTTCCACTCCTCTATTTCTAATTCTAAGCTCTTCTTGAGTATAGTCTTTCCACATACAATCAAAAGTTGGTAACTTCTCTCTTCCATTGATTCTTTGAATAAAAGGTTCCTAGTGTTTTGGAAGATTGTTCAAAGTAGATAATACAATTTCTTTGTTAGACATGATTTATCCAATGGCACCTAGCTATTCTTTGATCTATGATATCTTCATAAACAAGGTAGACACTGTATCACCTTTTGTCATCTTGGTACTTTGAATTTGTCCCTTTAAGGTAAGGGCTCTGAGGGTGTTGTCACTTTCAAACATATATTTTAGTTCTTCATACATTTCTTAAGTTTTTTTCAGGTTTGAAATACGAGGTAGGAGATGATCTCTTACTGAGTAGATGATTATTTTTATTTCCTTGACATCTTCTTACATTCTTATTTCCTTCTATTCATCGGTAGATGTTTCTGGTAAAGTCTTTGTTACCACACTAAAAAGGTCATCTTCTTCAGGGGTGACCTAGAGCCTTGAATTCTAGGAGATGAAATTTCTTGATCCATCAATCCTATCTTCCACTAATGTTATGTTCTTCATATTTTCTGATTTCTTCACAATCTCTCGCCAACTGGACTTAGAAACCTAATGGAAAGGTTAGAATAGTAACCTTAGATTTTGTTGGGCTTATGACTGCCAAAAATAAATTTTGAGAGTGTCACAGGAATACTTGTTGAGCTGAAAAGTTTCTTCAAGGATTTGTAGAAACCCTAAGATCAAGATTCTGCAAAAATGTTTGGAACCCTAGAAACCCCAGGGACAAAAATTGAAAATCCTTGAAATTTCACTTTGAAGGAGGTGCACTGAGGGAGGTCGTACACCTTTATCCAAGTTTCAACCCCAACTTACTCATGAAATGTGATGAAAAGGCCAAACAAGAGAGGGTTGTAAGGATTCAGTAGAAACCCTAGAGGTCGTATGGATCTGTAGAAGAAGGATGACTTAGATTTTAAGTGCTTGTGCATGGGTTATTCAAGACCTATGCTCTGATACCATGTTGATTTTTCAATAAAAAAGGCTTGAGAAAGAATTTTATTCCATCTTATCATTTTACTTAAACCATAAACAATTTGTTGTAGCAACCAAGATCACAAGAAGAAACACCAAGCACAAGTACACAAGAAGTATCTTGGGAAACCCTTCTCAACAAGGGAAGAAAACCCAACCAATCCTTTGCTATATTATTCAATATAAATATTTTCACCACATGTATACACGTAGCACACAAAAGGGTGCTCACAAACCCTAGAAACCTAGTGCCCAAGAGAGGTGCACACTTTTCCCAAGAACAAGTGTTTGCTGAAATTTCCATTTCACACTTTTGATATGATTCCTTAATGGGGAAGTTACCTTTACTTATATTAGACTGAAACTGTCAATAATAGTGTCTATTGGCACAACAGGGCTGACCTCAATAACTCATAATATTATTAATAATTACCATATTAATTATATTTTACATTAATTATCTTTCACTTTATGGTGGGGCCGACCTATACCCTTTACATCACAAATAGGGTTACAGGTAAGTATGACTCTTGAACAATATAGAAATGGATTCCATACACCCACTAGTGCTTAGTCAATAGGGACACATCCATCTGTGCTCAGCCACAAGTATTTCCACATCATTGTCTCACTTCATCTCATAGGAGAACCACACTCACTACTACTCAACCACTAGGATCATGTTGTTGGACACACCTACCACACTTAGAGGGGGGGTGAATGAGTGTGGGGCTCTCTTTCCCAAAACTTCCCTGTTGCACAAAAACTCATCAATTAGCATTCAAAATTTATTCATTACCCATTGTTGTCATTTATAACCAGTTAGATGTGAGTACATATCAGCAACATATATCAGCAATATATCATCAACAATTCATCACCACA